>CM047806.1:131465706-131659782 GCA_026214975.1 Gentiana macrophylla
GGCATATTCAAATGTGAACTTGGATATGCGCGAATACATTAATTGGATTACCACTTTGTGTCGATTAAGGATGATCGTTAAGTCGATCTCGGTCACTCTGTGTTTACTCTTGTGTTGAAGCTATTCCCTGGAGTGAATCCGGCCGCGCCAACTCGACTTTAACTAGTTGGGTGATTAGCGGCTTTGTAGTAGCTAGAGGCGATATAGCCTCGAGTTTCCTTTTCGGTTAGGGTGATTCGGTTGGAAAGCCCGATACCCTGTCATCATTTGTGCGCAAGCGATGAAGGGTAAAGCTATAAGGATTTCCGAAATCACTTGAGTTCAAGAGCATATTGGGAAAGTACTACATGATTAGATGGACAGTGACGTTTCGATTCTACGGATGGCTTGAGGCAGACAACTGATCGATCATTAAGACCCGCTGACATTGAGATAGGAATTGCTCCCAGGTCAACGACTATCCTACTGACAGCATACTCCGAGTGTACTTTGGAATCCCAAATGGTTATGATAAGTTTGTGGGTACTAAAATACGGGATGAGTCTCCATTGCTTTAGAGCAAGTGGAGATGTAGTTTCTTGTAGTTTTAAATAATAGGAATTGTGCTCTAAAACAATTTAATCACAAGCTTTTTAGGTGCAAGTGGGAGATTGTTAGGTGTGATGCCCGAAAGACAATTTTTTGTAATTGTTTTATTTAATAAATGAAATGATATTATTATTCATATTTATTATTCTCATAATCACGATGTGACAATAGTATTTACTACACAGAAACTCCACGAGTATATTGTTTATGTAATCCACTTACAACTTCGGTGTATTAGATATACACGGGAGGATTGAGTTAGTGAAGATGTACTAAAAAATACAATTAGTCCGTAGTAAGAGTTAATCGAGTATCGGTCTCGCTAACGTCTTATTAATGCGCGCCTACATGCGATGGGTGTGATCGTCTTATCCGGACTTTCGGTTAAAAGGAACTAACTGGGGCATTTATATATGATAGATATATCATATAGAAATTTGGACCGATTTGATCACGAGTTCTCAATATAATTCCGTAATTGAGAAGTCTTATCGAATCATTAGATGATCATATTATGGATATATCTTAATCTGAGGTGATCACGATCAAGCTGAATCAGTTATGAGGTTTGACTTGCCGGTTAAGGATTACGAGTACTGTGATCCCCGAATTACCCCGTCTTGGCATTGTATTTGGATTGAAAGTGAGTAGTCTGTGTTATCACGAATCACGGAATCCATTCGCTTCCATTTATGGAAGTAGATGAAGCAGGTTAAAGCATGAGTTAATCACAGACATTGATCGATCCATGGGATTCATATTACACGATTAGCTACTGGTGAGTTATTTGAATTATTGATCACTAGGGGTTAATGGTAAGTAAGGACAAGATGTTACGAAAAAGGGCTAACGGTAACTTCCCGATTTAGAATGAACGATTGATGGAGGAGTTAATCCATATGAAATGATTATATCAGGTGGGACGGCTTATTACATTCTCGTGAGATAAATATAATCTTATAATCGGAGGAATCAGCGATAAGGATTATCAAGTGGCATATTCGTGATTGATTTATGAATATAATTATTCTGTTTCATAAGATAATTATTTATTTGATTTATCGAGACGTATTGATTATTAGTCCATAATCCCCACGTGCCTCCTAATATAGCATGTATATTCTCGGACGTCGAATCCTAATAATATTAATTTAGTTCTATGTTGAGACTTTATTAAAGCGATATGTGAATTAATTGTTTGGTGAATTTATTAAATTAGTTGAAATTTAAATAATTAAATATGTGGAAAAGGCATTTTCCATAATCTTGCCCAATTATTGTGTAATGGTGAAATTAATATTATTAAAGTGATATATGTTTGTGGTACCACATGTGTCTTTATTTTGACAAAGATTAGTTTTCTTATGTATGTTAAAGACATTGTGCATAAAATATTTATTGGATAAATATTTATGGTAAATAATAAAGATAAAAATGTCCTTGATTTGTTCTAGAATATTTTGAGATTATCTTTTATTTAATAGGTTTATTATAATTGATTTTGTATTAATTATAAAATCTTGAGATGAAAGGATTACTCTCTCATATAAAGAGATAGTTATAAAGTCTAAAAGACACAATAAATTTCGACTTCTCCTCTAGAGAGAAGAAGTGATAATTTCGGCCAAAGGGGTTTTAAAGGGAAAATCTTGGAGATTTTTCCTATGGCAGATATTTCGGAGGGTTAAAGTCGAGAATTCCTTCCATCGGAATTGCTTGGATCACACGTGCGGAAGATCGTGGTGTTCTTCACATCATTGTTCGATCATCCTAATGAAGGTTCTCCAACTTGGTTTTGAGATCCAGAGGTATGTTCTACAACTTACTTGTAGATGTAGATTTAATGTTTTATTACGTGTATATATGATACAGATCCATAAATGCGCAGCGTTCGATGATGTTTTCCTAACAAGATCTGTTATTTTTCAGGAACCAAGTTATCGTAGTTTTTAGGATCGTTTATATGGGAGGCATTGTGTGCCTGCGCTACATGGGCCATGTCCTTGGTGGATTGTGGTTTCGTGTTCACTAAGGAAGAGATAATTATGATCTAATCCTTTAACTATAGGAGATAATATTGGTGATTCGAATACCGGATATGGCCAACGATTCTTTCCAGTGTTTATCCTGACTATTTATGACACGTGAGAGATTTGGTCCGAGATGGACTCAAGCCGACTTGTGGGGTTTGACATGAGTAGGGTGATCTTCTTCTGTGGCCGACTGCAGAGGTCGGGGGAAGATAACGAAATGATCTCATTTCGGATCTTGAGAACCGACCTTTAAGGTGGATTTTTCCGTCTTTATTTATTGTTGAATCATTATTAGGGATGTGGCTGGCGAGATGCTTGTCCGACCTCCGTCGACACCCAAAAAAAAAGTATTTCGCCGTATTGACGTGTGAGAATGCACCTTAGGTGGTCACAATCAATACTTTAACTTAAGCTATAAAGTTATAGATTGCAATTTTTTTCCACCAGAAAATGTTGTGTCGTTTTAGGGAATATCCAATCATCTATATGTGTTCAATTAATTTGTACAATTACCTAACAGTTTTAGAAAAACAAAACAGAATAACTCCATATCATGAAGATATATGCTGTGATGATGAAAACAGAATAAAAAGACAGTTTATTATAAAAAAAATTAAAAAAAAATTTCCATATATAAACGTGTCAATAAATAAAGATCTCCATTCGTATTAAGATCTAGTAGGAATTTAAAGTTAAATATATACTTTCAGTTTCAAGCCAACCTAAATGGCCCAAAGAGAATCAAATACAGTCCAGTTAATGGTGCATACCATTGCATTTTTTTTTTTTTTTTTTTTTTTTATTTTTTTTTATTTTTTTTATTTTTTTGAGAAATATGGTTCGATTTTCATCTCAGATCAAATAAAAATATCCTTCTCTTCCACCTATAAAAATATATTTTTAAAAAAAAAAAACTAAAGGGCCCAACTTTTTTGTCAGAGTTTACAGTGAAAATCAGAATCGAGGTTATATGCTGAGGTGTAGAGTTCGATACCATTTATCAATGATTGAAACCATGAAGTATTGTTTTAGGTGAAATTTAGTGACTATATATCCAATGTGGGTGAAGAACTGATTAAGACAATAGTTATGTTAGAGTGAATTATATAGGTTTTTTAAGTATCGAAAACAAACCCAAGATTGGGCGTATCTCTGCCGTTTATCGACTTCTCTCACAAGAAAATGTATATAAGCAACCTTCACGAACTAAAATACTAAGACGGAACATTCGATTTATATCATTCAAAGTTCGGCACCACAATTGCTTACAGCACTAAAATATTACTTTGAAGCACCACGATTATATTTGTGCAAAATAACGACATTGACATTGGTCTTCGATATTAACGTCTTGGCACCGGCGTTGATTTTCGATAATAACTTGGTTGCGGCGACGTTATAGTTATATATGCATCATGGGGTGAAAAGGTCGATCTACTAACAATATTATTTTCTAGTGTGATATCGAAAGTAAAAATAAGGAATATATTTATGATGTTTAAGTAAATGAAAAATAATTAAAAAAGAAAGGTGACGATAGTAAATTGAGTTTTTTTTTTTAGTTGTTGTTGTATTTTTCTTTTTTAGTGGATTGTTGTTGTATTTGTAACTCGCTGGTATGATCTTGACCGACACTTTAATTCTGGCCGCCAGACGTCGCATTCGACACAAAGCCATTACACGACACGTACGACACGCCCGACACCGTGTCCGACACGTGTCTCTCGATTATGTTAATATTATTTAAAATTTAAATATCCACACAATCGGTCGACACTCCGGCTACATGGCACCGTCCTCCTAAACCCAATTTTTTTAATTTTTTTCTTTATTTAAGTTTTTTCAATTAAACGTTAAAATACACGATTTTCATTTTTATAATAATTAAATAATAATGGTAAATATCGAGTTTATATGTTGCTTTGTTGATAAACAACCATTTTTACAATTTATATAATATTTTGAAGGTCAATCTTATGATTTCTTTTGTAGACCGTATAAAGGTATTTATAGAGTTTATATAATATATATCTTATTTTGTCTGGGCTTTTTTTTTCAGATACTTACGATATTTTTTTTGATAATTAAATTTTTATTTAGATTTATATATATATAAGCTGGCCGACATGCCACTAGTGTCCATTAAATTTTAAAAATAAATGTATCTTCATGTCACGTGTTATATCGATAATGATAATATTCGTCAGCCTGTCTGTACAACTGGTAAGAAATATATATTCTATTTCTAAGGTAGCAAATAATATTCGGATTCTTTTTTCTTCTATCTTTTGGACTGGCAAGTTCTTATATTTATTTAAAAAAGAAAGATAGATCTGACAGCAGCTCGATCCAATTAGCTTAAAAGCGTGCCACGTGTCAGAAATACTGTACACTGCGGTCACTGCCTGTTGTTAATTTCGGTATGAAATCAGATGCAAGCAATACACATTTATATATCGTGACTTTACACTACTACATGGATTTATGCTCATAGATTAAAATGATGTTATATTTGTTGTGGTGGGCCCAATAAAACGAATAAAGATTGATCATGTTGTGTAAGATGTTATGATAAAATAAATAATGGATGTATCACTAAACTTGACTAGATGATACGTATGTTATATGTATTTATCGAGAATGATATCACTCCTCGAGAATTGATATGCATATTTGTATCAAATAGCAATCATTTTTACAACTAACAAACATAAAGTGTTTTTCGATATTACCATAGTCGAGTAAGTCGGTGTCAAACCAAGATACGGATTATTGAATCAGCTATATGTTCGAGAAAATTTATGATCTATTTTAAGATCGTTATAAAAAAGTATCATTTCATTTCATCTCATATTCTTTTTCCTCATATGATATTATGAATGACACTTGTTTCTTTCTACCGAGGAGACTTACTGCAATGATTGATGTGGCATAACAATTGATACAAAGATACTTTTTACACTTTTAATTATGTGTATCTCATATCAACCAATGGTACTTATATCGTAATGAATTATTATGTCACAACTAGTATAATATGATGACTTTCATTTGCACCGCGCACGATTTGATATTCGAGAAGTCAATTATTTTCGTCAAAAATCGATTTGTCAAATGTTGATCATGAGGATGACTGCTGGAGTGACGCAGTGAGGTAGAATATGACAATAAAATTTTTCAAGTGCAAAAAAAAATAATTTAAGAAGCAAACTATATGATCGTATAAATTTTACAGATTTTTTTCTGATTACGCCCCCACCAGACAGAGTCCCATAATCGGTGACGACCATAAAAGCGGATTCTCGACTCCAACGATCGACTTTTCAAAATCGATTCAGTGTGATGCAAATGCAGCGGGTCTATTGTCCTCTTATTATATAATCGTCATTGTAATAAAGACTTTCCTACTAACACAGTTGTATTTTGTATATGGGACACCGATAAGGTCACCGTAATGATTTTACCGTTGTTGCATACTAGAGAGATTAGTCTTTACGGAGGTAAAATTGAAAATTCGATAACAAATTTAAATATCAAATTTGTGTTTGATTTTAAGAGCGCCGAACGCCACATGCAGTGAATATTTCTATTTACATCAATCACTCATTTTAAGTAAATCGGATCCGCACCCGTTTATATGGCCGTGAATTGGTAAAATAACTTTTGTCGTTCGCCATCATTACGTCTATATACATTAACTTAATTCAATTCCTTTTCTTTTTCTTGTCCATTCTTTTGCCATCACCGCCGCCATACCATATGAATCCTTAAAGGGAGCTTGATTATCTTTTCTGTTCACATTCTGTGATTTCTCTGTATTCAGAACAATTCACGAGTAATCACAGGTAATTTTCCGTTATCTGTTTGGTTAATTTTGGCTTGTTTATGTTTTTTTCACAATTTTCATTCTTTTTTTGGTGTTTTTTTTTTTTTGTTTGAATCTCTCAGGTGTTTTGAATAACTGAGAGATGATTATTAGTAATTGAGCTTTGAAGTTGTTTTAAACTTTGCTCCTGATTTATTACTGGCGGTAGAAATCTATGTGATTTGTATGCTTATTTTTTTGCTCGTTTATGCTTTTTTGGTGCAATTTTGGTGGTCTGTTATTGGTTTTGAATATCTGAGAGCTGATTATTAGTAATTGAGCTATGAAGTTGTATTATGATGATTGAAACTGAGAATTGAGCTGGAAATGTGGTGTTGTTGCTGATTTATATTCTTTAGGTGATGTTTTGCTCCTGGTTTATTACTGGTGGTAGAAATCTCCTTGATCTGTGTGCGCTTAATTTTTTCTTGTTTATGGTTATTTAGCTCAATTTTCATTTGTTTTGGTGTTTTTTTAATCTCTTAGGTGTTATGGTAATTGGTTTTGAATATACGAGTGCTGATTCATCGTAATTGAGCTTTGAAGCTGTATTATGAGGAATCTTGCTGACAGTTGATGGAAGTTACTAGCTGTTGATGGAGATAATTCCACCCTGATTTATTACTACTTAATATTGTAATCTATAAATTTAGATATTCAGCGCTTTTTTTTGCCCGTGGATCTTGTTTTTATGTTCTTGTCATGTGGAGGAGGTATATCTTTGTTTCTGGTTGGGGTGTCAAGATGAGGAAGATATCGAAGGTTGAATTTTCTTATTAAGTTCAGCTGAATCATTTTACTGACCACTTACTTTTTTTTTTTTTTTTTTGGCCTCGAGCCTAGCAGAAACCGGGATGTTCTTATCTGTTCTTGATGTTTTATCAAATTAGTCATTAACTTTTTTGAACATGATTTTTTTCCTGAATTGCATCATATACTCTCTATTGAAAATGACATTTTGTGAAAATGGAAATAAAAGTTCTCTATTTTTTTGTTTTGCTTGAGCTTAGGTTGTACCGTGTATATTTCAATCTTTAGAGTTCTTTATGTTTTTTTGTGCTTTTTCAATCTTTTGCCCCTCCTTTTATGTGTTAGAAATATGATGTTGATGTCTAAACATCGTTATGGGAAATAGGTATTGCTATACAACAAGTCTGTAATCCAAATTTGATGCTGAAATTGGGTATAGGTTCTTTCTAGCATAGAATTACAACATCGTTGTTCCTAAATTTCTCGTTAGACTTTGTAGTATCTGATTGTTCTGTTATTTGCAGGGATTGACTTGGTAATGATTATCTTTATACAGTAAGCATATGTCCGTTAATTTCATTTGAAGATATTTTCTGCATATTTTCCCAACTTTTTGTGCTTGGAGATTTGGTTCCTTCGCTTGTTCTTGCTTTTGATTGGTATCCATATATACATTCTAACTACTGTCACACTTTTTGAACAGGATGATCAGCTCGTTTGATGCTGTCGTGAAGAACTTTACCTCACGTGTATCATGTTTCGTAACTGCTGTTAATTGGTTGAATTGTGATAGTTTGGACAAAATGGATCGGCGTGATACTTCAGGATTCGTAAGTGGGGGTGATTTTTATGAATTTGAGACTTCTTCTAACCCAAGTATTTTAACTTGATTTAATTTAGCCCGAAGTCAGGAAGGCTGTACTCTGTTAATAAAACCCTTTCAATAAGTGTGTCGGATTAGATCATGGATACCCGGTTCAACATTTTAGGTTTTGCTGCTAATCCAAGCTCGAATGCGTTTAAGAACATTGGTAAATCGTACCAAAATGGTGAGAACTGTACAGATACGACTCTGCGCCTTGATACTGTTGTTTCCCCGGTACCTTTTCCGGGTACCTCTAAGGGTATTAAGCGTAAAAGAGGAATCTTGGATGGCTCGTTGGGTCTGTCACTTGACTCGTCCCTGAATCTCCGGTTAGGCCATTCATCAAGTTCCTCGGACAGTAAAGGGAGCTCAACAACAATTTGCACTTCGGTTTCATCAGCAAAAGAAACCGAGGAATCATCCTCCACAGATCTCGAGTTGGATTTCACACTACATCTTGGCTATGGAAAGACAAAAGAACCTATGTATCCAGCTGTCAAAGCCACGTGTACTTCCTTGCCAGAGGTTGATCTCGGATTGAGTCTTTCCAGTGGAGCTACAGAGTCGTAGGTATAACTGCTTTTCATCCATGCTCAAATCCACTACAAAATGTCATCAATCATGAAGATGCAGTATCATCACATGGGATATATAGCAGTGTAATAAAGGTAGCTGCAACTTCTCACGGGCTTTCGAAAGTATAATAACGACACCAAAAAGCTCAGTCACCTGTACTTCCGGGATAACACAACAACAACGTAGTAATAATACAAAGCAATGCCAGTTTAATGGCTGTACAAAAGGAGCAAGAGGCGCATCCGGACTTTGCATTGCTCACGGTGGTGGTCGGAGATGTCGAGAATCGGTTGCCACAAAGGAGCCGAAGGTCGAACCGCCTTCTGCAAAGCACATGGCGGTGGTCGGAGATGTGAATTCTTAGGTTGTACCAAGAGCGCAGAAGGACGACGGATTACTGTATCGCACATGGTGGTGGTCGGCGTTGTGCCCACGACGGTTCTTGCGCGTGCAGCAAGAGGAAAATCCGGACTTTGTATTCGCACGGTGGTGGGAAAAGATGCCAGAAAGAGAACTGTACAAAAAGTGCTGAGGGGCTATCTGGTCTTTGTATCTCTCATGGTGGCGGACGAGGTGTCGGTATCCGGAATGTCCTAAAGGCGCTCAAGGAAGCACAATGTTTTGCAAAGCACATGGTGGTGGAAAAAGATGTATATATAATGGATGTAACAAAGGTGCTGAAGGGAGCACACCTTATTGCAAAGGTCACGGGGGAGGTAAACGATGTTCGTACGAAGGTGGTGGTGTATGCCCGAAAAGCGTGCATGGTGGGACCCTATATTGTGTAGCACATGGGGTGGTAAGAGGTGTGCTGTTCAAGAATGCACGAAAAGTGCCCGGGTCGTCACGGATTATTGTGTCCGTCATGGTGGAGGAAAGCGATGCAAATCTGAAGGGTGCGGAAAAGCGCTCAAGGCAGTACCGATTTCTGCAAAGCACATGGTGGAGGTAAAAGATGCTGCTGGGGCCAATCTGGTTCTATCTTCGGTCAAGGCGATGATCCATGTAACGCGTTTGCGCGTGCGAAAACTGCGTTTTGTGCTTCTCATGGTGCGTTGGTACAAGACAAACGCGTGCATGGCGGTGCCTCATTAGGAGCTTTGATGCAAGATACAAAACTCAGCAAAGCAGAGGAAATGAAACAGTCTATTACACCTTCTGAGAATATGAATGTTGATATAATGCTAATGGATGACAGTTTCGTTTCTTCCGGTAATGTCCCTGGTTCGAGATCCGCAGCCGGACCGTCTGCTGTAACGATTCCAGAAGGAAGAGTGCATGGTGGGAGTTTGATGGCTGTCCTCAATGGTAATTCCGCAACGAGCTTGAATATGATTAGAGTTGGTAATGGTAATCCCTCTAAGGTCACTGAAACTTGGATTCACCAAAACTGGATGTGAAACATTGCACCTGCTCGACAAATCCGAATCATTCTCCCGTGAATTTGATGCAGTGATCCGTTCAATGATCTATTACGGGTGTCACAACGTTGTAATAGTTCTCTGATACGATCATTGCACCAAATTCATAACCTCTCTAATGAATTTGGCGCAATGATTCTTTCAGTCACCTATTACACCGTCGGTGTAAAGGATCACTGCACCAAATTCAAGTGCTCGATCTTGTGAATTCAGTGTGGTCATAGATCACTGCATTGAATTCAAATTATCTTTTGCGAATTCGGTGCATGGATTCGTTCCGTGATCTATTACATATGTTGTAACGTTGTAATAGATCATCGATGAAATCAGTGCACCGAATTCAAATCCTTCATCAAGTTTATGCAAATAAGTTAATAGGCCGAAATTGGCTGTATAATAATGTGGTAAAATCTTGTCTTCTTTGTTTAGCCATTTGAGTGAGGGACGTATTGTGTCTCATGTAAATATAGATATTTATATGCCCTGTGTGTCTTGCTTTAATAAATTAGTGTTTTTGTTGTAATATTATGTGTGGGATTAATCTAAGCTTTTCTTTTAATGTTAATGTTTGTGCAATATTTACAGTTTTGCATTTGCCATCTTACATCCCCTCCGCACACACACACTTTAATGGTAAGATTAGAACCACGGTCGATCTATTCTGGCATTTCACTTTTTACAATTTTTTATTTCTCTTTATATATGTAACGTCCCGCTCCCGGATACCGAATACTTATCCGGAAGAGAACGTTCAGCGCGTATAACATTAAATAAATCTAATATTATATGCTAGCTCTACGTCGTCGTATCAAAATAAAGCAAAAGTTTCAAAAAGCTCCTCAGAAACCATACACGCTCTTCTTAAGAGATTACAAACCCATTTATGGGTAGAAAGGGAAAGCTTACAACAACGTAGCAAAACTTACAACATACGATGTCTAAAAGAAAAGTAACACTTGTCTTATAAACATGAAATGAGAGTACAGCAAGTCTAGTACAATATTTAATAGAAAAGTAAAAAGAAAGCATCACCATGGCATCATTGTCATCAAACATCATCAAACTCCTCATTGAGCTCAAGTTCAGTCTGTTCATCTTCTCACCCCACAATACATACAAAACAAAATGCGGAGGTAAGTACAAAGTACTTAGCAAGAGTGAGAAGCTAATGTATAATTAAAGTTTAGGGCAAATAGCTAAAAGAGTCCACAATCTATTTCAGTTTTCCCATTATAGTCCACGAATTTTTTTAAGTATCAATTGAGTCCGCGAACTTTCAATTTTTTCCAAGACAAGTCCATCTTCAACTTTTTAAAGGGTAAATTGGGGAATCAAGACCATCTTCTGGTCTGTCTCCATTTATGCATTGTTTATCATCTCCATTTCTACCATAGGGTCCATAGTTTATTTCTGCACAGAGAGAAAACAAATATTTAATTCATTATAGAAAAGTGTCAATAGTGTAAATTTTTACTGCTAACATCAATGCATCCGGATTATTATTCTGGCAAAGTTTTTCTTTGAAATCCACACTCCTTTTTCTTTTCTTTTGGAAATAAATCCACACTTGTCTAAGAAGTCACATTCCATTAATCCGATAAACCCACTAGCTTTCAAATTAAAAACTCAGTCCAATAAAACCCTTAATCGGATAACCTGGCATCAAAATTATGGACAAATTGAAGAGGAAGATAAAAGAAACAAAATTTGGTGTTAATTTTTTTTTGGGTTTCTTTATCGAGGGGAATTTTGTGTCTAAGCATTAGGTTTATGGACATGGACTTTAATTATTATTTCAACTATGTGTTCTTTTCACTCAGCATGGTTTTTGACTGTAGTTTGCCCGGCTCAAAGGAGAAATGGAAATGGTTGATTCATGAATTTTACTTGATTCCCCAATTTACCCATTAAAGAGTTGAAGATGGACTTGTCTTGGAAAAATTGAAAATTCATGGACGATTTTGATACTTAATAAAATTCGTGGACTATAATGGGAAAACATAAATAGTTAAGTGGACTTTTTAGCTATTTGCCCTAAAGTTTATAACAAAAGGTTTAATAATTTATTATTAAGTTATCTTTATTAGATCGATTCGATTCTAGGGTTCACTTCGTGCTCATCAACACGTCTTACTAATCGTATTCTTAAATTTAACTTATCTTGTTATATCAGCATTCGAGGCATTACGTATGATGTTGCCCACCACGAGACATATAGTGCAACCTATTGGTGGATCACACCAATAGCCACGGAAGTCTATTATGGAAGACTCGAGATAGTGTACACATTCGGTGAAGTCCCTCCGCACTCTGTGAGTCTATTCTCGGAAGACTTACGGAGTTATTAACTTTATCGACCGCCACACATCGTGATATAGACTTGCGCTTTACAAGAATGGATTGATGTTTAATCTTTTAACTACACAAGTACATAAGTTATTATGTTGTTAACTAGCCACCTAAGTTAATTCAAGTACACTCCTCACAACTCCTAATCTCTCCATAGACCAATTAGACACGACATGCCCCGACATCGCATACGCATATTGATGAATTCTAATTCATCAAAGCAAATCAATCATACTTACCAGACGGTCTCGAACTTCAACTATTGCGAAGTATTCATTCGGCATCGGAACTAAGCGCGTCGAAGTTTTAATCAAGGTTTGTTCATGTTAATTTAATGTTATTAGATCAAGAAATAACAATTAAAACTGGACTCGGGGCTTAAAACATAACATTACCCCAATACAGGTGCAATGCGCACGCACAAGGGCTTAATGCGCATGCATTAAGCTCTCCAATACAATCTGGATGGTTCATCCTGGTCTATGCGCATGCATAGACCCTGAGTGCGCATGCATTGAGCGTTCTGACGGATTCAGGATGCTTCTGCTCAGTCTATGCACACGTATTAAGCGTGGTGCGCATGCATTGACTCAAAAACAACCCTAAACCATACTTTTCTGCACTTAAACGGTTCCCAACCCTTTCCCAACATGATCAATATCAATTATCATAGAAAACAACAGAAAACACAACTTTTACATAACCAAATCATCACATACTTCTTTAACAGGCATGATTTCTAACATTAAAACACTACACTTACTCAACCTTAAACATCATAAAATCTAATTACACATTAGGAAGAGCCTCTTACATTTAGCAAGCCAAAAGCAAAGCAACACCTTTAGAAGGACTGCAGTACATTTAGAACTTCAACCCAAACCTAGTTGATCAAAACAATTTTTATCAAAAGCTTCTAAACGACAAGAACTACGAATTGAAGGATTCTAAGCAACCAAACAAGGACAAACTTGAAGATTACCAAAACTAAGCTTTTACCTTTCTCAAAACTCCAACTTTCTTGTACCAAAACGATCATCTTGTCCCGCTGATTCCAAATCTTCAAACGATTCTGAAAACCGATGAACGATGATCAAGATCCTTTGGATATTCTACTCCTTCCTCTCTTTTCTGTTTTCTCTCATTTCTCAGAGTCCTAATTCGAACTCTTTCTGATTTTTCCCTTTTTGACAACTTCACACTAATAGGGTAGGTTTTATTTCCCGTAAATAACCTCCCATGAAAAGACACATCTACCTTCATTTAAAAAGTCGGGATATTTCAATATATAGACACATACGTAATGAAACCCTCGAAAACGTCGTAATTAAATGAAAGATATATACTTGTTTTGAAAATAAAAACATGCTGGACTAAAATTGTAATTATCCATTATTGAAATGGGTGGTTCTTGTGTGGTGTCTCATGCGGTGTGATATACACACCACACGCTTTAATTGTCTTTTAAACTTTATGATTCTAATCGTTTTCAAAGTACTTCACCTCAAAATCTCTCTCCACACAATCATTTCCAATTGAAATAGATGTTGACTAGCGGTTAAAATTGGTAAAACAATGGTGAAATAATCCCAAATTAAACCGTCCAAGGGTGATTTCGTAATTTAACCAGCACGTTCTGACAAGACCATTAACAGCTTCTCTACCTAGACTACCTTGTCCGAAGCCCAAAACACGAACTTTGACTTTACAGTCCTCCTCCACCTTTTGCTGCAGAGAAGAAAACAACTTAATGGGTAACTGCAGCGGTTTACCGTCTTCAACCCCACCGGACCATCCGCCGTACTCCACCGATGGAATCAAAGTTCTCGCCGCCGACGATCCAACTCCGCCTCGACCTCTCTCCGGCATGGGACGTGTCCTCGGTCGACCAATGGAAGATGTTCGTGATACATACATTTTCGGCCGTGAGCTCGGACGTGGTCAATTCGGTGTCACTTATCATGTTACACATAAATCCACGCGCGAGCAGTTCGCGTGTAAGTCAATCGCTAAACGGAAGCTACTGAACAAGGACGATGTCGATGATGTCAGACGTGAGGTATGTTAAGCTATATAGATTATAATGACTTTGTTTTATTAGTATTGTTTAGGCTTTGTAGAGTCGAAAATGGACATTCGACGCTCAATGTTAGTAAGATTCGACCTTCTCGCGTCGAAACCGTAAACTCCGTTTGGTTGGATATTTGGATCCATTTTGGATCAAGAAAGAGAAAGAATTATAAAATATAGTGAAGTAATGATGATAAAGTTGAAAAGTTATTGAAATTTGTGAAATTAAAGTAATGATTGTTGATTTGAAATATTATATCAAAAAAGTAATGGTTAAATAGTGTAATGAGTGTATAAAGTGATGAATTAATATTATTTTATTTGTTGATGTTGATTGATTGATGAAAGAATTTATAATAAAATAATAGAATTAATAAAATAATAATAAATAAGTTAGTGGGGTGAATAAAATATTGGTTTGGGATCCAAATGGATCAACCTAATCCCCAAACCAAACAAGCAGGCGTGGTGTCTTAAAAATAGGTTTGTTAAAGTCATCATAGTAAACTTAGTGTGACGCCACACCGAGCTACGGTCGATTTTGTAGAGCCAGAATGGACTTGAGCTTAGATTCGGCTTTTCAAAGAGCCGGAATTGGACTTGAGCTTAGATTCGGCTTTTCAAAGGTTGAATGTCACTTTGTGGCTTAAAGGCATCACAATGATTCTACTATGACATGACACCACACTTAAGGCTATCATCATTCGACCTCTGCAAAGTCAATGTCGAGCTTGCATTCGACTTTCTACCGGTCGAATGTTATTGTGGCATACGAAGGTAGGCGTAGTGCCTTTAATGGCCGCTTCTATTGTTTAAGATTGAATTATAATAGAATTGTTAGAAGTTACATTTGTCGGTTTAGATTGTGTTCTATTTGAATAACATTCGTGATTCGATCTCTGCAAAGTCGAATGTTGAGTTTAAATTTCGACTTTCTATAGGTCGAATTATGATAGAACCGTTGGTATGAATTTGTTGGTATCAATAGAGTTCTATTTGAATAAATCGATTATTCTAATAACTCTATAAATTGTAATGTTCTATCGTTGTTTTTTTTAATGCAATCATTCTTTTTCTTTATTAAGGTCCATATTATGCATCATCTTACCGGTCATCGGAATATTGTTGAGTTAAAAGCGCGCTTTGAGGACCGACATAGTGTGAATCTTGTTATGGAATTGTGCGCCGCGGTGAGCTTTTCGATCGGATTATTGCGAAGGGGCATTATTCGGAGCGTGCGGCGGCGGTGGTTTGCCGCCAGATGGTGACGGTGGTGCATTATTGTCATTCTTTAGGGGTTATGCATAGAGACTTGAAGCCGGAGAATTTCTTGTTTTTAAGTTCCGATGAGGTCTCTCCTTTGAAAGCTACCGATTTTGGCTTGTCATTATTCTTTAAACCAGGTATCTCTATTGCAAAAATGTCATTATCTCAACGAAATGTCATAACATGCAAATCATCTCAAAGCATCACGAGGTATAAGAAAAGCCATTGTGACCTTTTGCTATGCATCGTGTTTTTCGTTATGTTTTGCTATGCTTCGGGACATCATGCTCTACCCTTTGTGATGCTTGTAAAGTCACTCGTGAGATTTCGTTTGTGATTTTGCTATATACTTTGCTATGTCTCTAGTTGTTTGCTATGCTTTCTTTGTTATTTTCCATGCTTTACGACTTCGTGCTATGCTTATAGTCTCCTCAGTATGCGAGACTTCATTTACAATTCGCTATGTCTGCGTTGTTTGTTATGTTTTGTGACACACACACGATATCCTGTTTTTTAGCCTGAATAGCAAAATGGACCTAAAATACACTACCAACATATAAAAAACATGGGTCCTAAAAAATACGTCGATTTGTTGACAATGTCTAAAAACACTTGCATTTGAGAATTCACTCTGCCTTCTCACTTGAGAGGATCCTTGCTCAGTCCTTTTGGCTGCCTTAGGGACACCTCGACTATATACCATGGCCTCGTGTTCAAGGTCACGTTTTTCGTCTACGTTTCAAAGATTTTCATATTGTTACATTATAAAAAAAAACAAAGTGTATAATTATTATAAGCTTGTAAAATCTTATATGGTATTACAGGGGATACATTTAAAGACCTAGTTGGAAGTGCATATTATGTGGCACTGAAGTTTTAAGGAGAAAATATGGACTGAGGCTGATATTTGGAGTGTTGGTGTTATTCTCTACATTCTCTTAAGTGGTGTCCCACCTTTTTGGGGAGGTATGTTGTTTATTTGCATCGGTTTTTTTTTTTTTTTTTTCATGATTCTTTGTTTCTGATTCAAACATCGTATTTTCTTATTTTCTTGTATTTCTATTCAGAGTGAAATGCATTGGAATATCTCGTAATGAATAATTTGAATAATGGATTTTTGTGTTTGATGCGGTACAAGTTTGTGTGTAATTTAGAGATTCTCTATTCTACGGATTCGAGTAAAGATTGTGCTTTTGTAGATGGTTTTGGTCTTGATCTCTATTTAACGGATTTACATTGTTTTACAATATCTACACGTAAATGCTCTATTATGACATTACATCTACCTTGGCACCACGCCACATCACGCTAAAAACCGACTTTCAAAATATCGATCATGATAATTGACTTTGTAAAAGTCAAATTATGTAGCCTATAGTCAACTTTTAAAGGTTTGAATATCGATTTTTATAGATTAACCTTATTTTACGGTATCTACTACAAATGCTCTTTGTGTCTAACAAAATTTGTGTATTCTTGAATTTGTAGAGAATGAGCAAAGTATATTTGATTCTATATTGAGGGGACATCTCGATTTTTCGAGCGATCCGTGGCCATCGATATCGAGTAGTGCAAGAGATCTTGTTAAGAAGATGCTAAGGGCAGATCCTCATGAAAGAATATCTGCAGTTGATGTTCTAAGTAAATTTCTAACCCTAAAAGACACTTCTTGTTTTTTCTTGTTTCACGGTTTTCCGTATCATCAATGTTTCATCTTTAGCACTTTAATCCCTCGTGTATGCATTTTTTTAAGGGATAACGACGCTTTTAGTCTCTTTTATTTCACAAAATTTCATTTCGACTCCCAATGTTTTGCTTTTGCACTTTAACTCCTTGTCTAGGATTTTTTTCAGGCCAAATTGCCACTGTGGTGTCACTAAAGACGTTCTTACATTACAATATTCTTGGACTTGTTTTTTTTTTTCCTCGCTTTTTTTATTTTGCATTTTATGGGTAATTTTCGGATTAAAAATTGAGTCGAATTAATGGAGAATAATTGCAGATCATCCGTGGATGAGAGAAGATGGTGATGCATCTGATAAGCCTCTTGACATTGCTGTATTGACTAGAATGAAGCAATTTAGAGCCATGAATAAACTCAAGAAAGTTGCTCTCAAGGTGAGAGAATTTTACATTAATTTGTTCGGGATAATTACATTTTTGGCCCCTTGTCTTTTCCACCGTCTCAAAACTAGTCCTTGTTTTTTTAATGACGAACATTTTTCTCCTTAACTATAAATGTTTGCGACACTTTATCCAGCCAAATGTCTAACGTCTGATCCAATCATCGGATCCATCAAGTGTAACAAAAATGTGTAGATAGGGATGAAAACTGTCATTATGAGAAAGATAAGGGCTAGTTCCGAGACAAGGAGAAAATAGGGATAAAAACATTATTTTGTCTTTTTTGGTTCACGATTTTTGAATTCACTCTTTCTTTGTTTTATTTTGGCACTTTTACCCCCATGTATGCATTTTTTTACCTTTTCAGTTCATTTTAGCCACATGCCACATTTTCATTGGTTGGATCAAGTCGTACTTTCAACTTTAGATTCTAACACGTGGCACTTTGGACTGAAAATGTAAAAGAAAGAAAAACTACATAGATGAGGGGTACAAGGGCAAAAATCGTGAAACTAAAAGGACCAAATCCTATGAAATTTAGGGAACTAAATGTGTTGAGACCGTGAAAAAAAGATATGGGACCAAAAGTGTCATTTTCACTTAACATTAATATGTTGTGCACTAATAATTTCTTGATGAATTGCTAATGTGTTGTTATATTTGTCCTTTTAGGTAATTGCAGAAAACTTGTCTGAAGAAGAAATAATTGGCTTAAAGGAGATGTTCAAATCAATGGACACAGATAATAGTGGGACAATTACCTTTGAAGAATTAAAAGCTGGCCTTCCAAAGCTAGGTACTAAGCTCTCGGAAACCGCAGTGCGGCAGCTGATGGAAGCTGTAAGTCGTCAGAATTACATTTTGGTCCTTTCTGTTCACGGTTTTGCATTTTTGTCCTTGATGTTTCATCGGTACGGTTGCGTCCATGCATTTCTTTTACCGTTTCAATCCATTTTTGTCACGTGGGGAGTTTTTATCGGTTAGGGCATGTCAAATCACTGTTGTTGGACATGTGACATTTTGGACTGAAAGCGTAAGAAAATGCCTAGATTAGTTTGGTAGAATTGTCGAGATGAGACATTGAGAATAGAAGTTTAAAAACCGTGAAACAAAAAGGAACATAATCGTTTTATTCCTTTCATATATTGATCGAGTCGTGCATTAGTGGTAGCCTTGCCTTTGAGCTCGGGGGTGTTGGAGTTCGATGCCTCAGATCGACTTTTCTCGGCACAAAAGGTTTACATGCAGCCTTTGCAAATTAGACCATCGAGACATAACCTCGATCAACATCCTCCACAAAGCTTTAGGGGCCGGGGCAGTGGGGTCCCTTTTGCATTACACGTAGACTAGTATACAAATTGCAAATTCTGTATTCAAATTTGGGTGTCTTTTGTGGCACCACACTGCTTTTTAACGCGGAACTACACCTGAAACAATGAAACGGAGGAAAGTCGATTCTCAGCTCCGATAACTTATCGGTATATATATATATATATATATATGTTGATCTTGTTTTGCTGCAGGCTGATGTAGATGGAAATGGAACAATAGACTATTTAGAGTTCATATCAGCTACAATGCACATGAACCGTATGGAGAGAGAAGACCATTTATACAAAGCTTTTGAGTATTTTGATAAAGATAAAAGCGGGTAAAATATATCATATTCCGTAAGGGCACTCGATGTTAATGGCACCACATTCAATCTACTTTTGGGGCACCACGGTGAAATTCGAGCTCTCAGAATCGAAATTTATGCAAAACGCAGGAGAGGTCAAAAGCAAATTTAGACCTCTGCAAAAGTCGATTTTTTTCTAAAGATAGACTGTGGTGCCATTAACGATGCCCGACACTTCCATAATTTCTGCAACATGTCTATATTTTCTAGTTTGTTTTGTTGATTTATATTGTCTTATATTTATTTAAATTAGGTACATTACAATGGAGGAATTGGAACATGCTCTGAAAGAGTATAATATGGGTGATGAGAAAACAATAAAGGAGATTATTCTTTGAAGTTGACACCGACAATGTAAGCATACCCTCCCACCCCACCCCCCACCCCGTCCCCCCCTTTCCCCCTTTTCTCCGGTAGTCCGGTGGACCACGGTTATCCGGAACCACCATCGGTCGACTAAATCCAGAGTTGATTTTTGAGTGCCCGCCGACTTTGATCTGAACTTTGAGATGTTTCTCAAACCACTTATCATTTGGGGCAAAACACTGGATCTCCCCAACAAGAGAGAACCATTTAAAGGAGTCATTGAAAACAAGGGACTATTACTTGCGCCCCACTCGTTCTATTCATGCACCACTTTATCTGTGTATCACAGTAAAACCGATTTTGTGAAAGTCTGTTCTGGAGTCTTGCTCTGGAACCTACGAGAAGTCATTTCTTGACTCCAGAACCGACTTTAACAAAGTTGGTTCTACTATGGTACACAAGTATAGTGGTGCACGAGTAGAATGAGAGTGGTGCAAATAAAGGCCCTCGAAAATAAACTTTCAAAAAGTCAGGACTCTAACTCGGGTCATGTTGAAAGAGCTCTTGGCCAAGCCTCGAAACCCGAGTAAGAGTGAGACTCATGGATACATTTCGAATTTGAACTCCGGATTAGTCGGGCCTGGTTTTGGCTACAATGAATTACATACAACCCTTTTGTTTATTGTGCAGGATGGAAGAATTAATTATGATGAGTTTGTTGAAATGATGAGAAAAGGCAACCCAGATCTTATAACAAATCGACCAGTGAAATGAAGCAAGCAAAAAGCTGCATCTATTTCTTAGCATTTTCAAACAATGTTGCAACCACACTATAATTACCATACTGTATTTTTGGAATAAATTTTTTCCCAACAGTTTATAGAGCTTTTATTTACACTAGAGTGTTTTTACGGATGCACCACACCAGATCGATCTTTTACAAGTCGAATCTTGAGTTATGAATCGATTTTTCAAAGGTCGATCCTCACCTTTGACCTTTTAAAAGTCGATTCAGGTGTGGTTCAATGCCATGTATGGTATATTCGGACGGGTGTAAATAAAGGCTCTCACAATGTAAGATCATTTTGTATGAGTGATGTGTATAAAAGGATATCATTTTATATAAATGACACCTCTATATGAATTAAATTTGAAGAGATATTGGTATACTTTTAATTTATTTATTTTCCGAGATGCATTGCATTTTGTTGTTGCAATGGGAAGTTCATGAATAAGGGCGAAGCCATGATTTCAATTCAAAGCAGTTAATAGACTATATCCGGATCGTTGGGTCATTGAATTAAGACGATATGATAGAATAAACTGATTCGCCTTTGGTCGCCTAGCTCAAGTTCCATACGTTAAAGGTCGCCTAGGCGAAACAACTATGTCACTCTGGGATTTGAGACTGACTCGTCAGAGCACTTTCAAAGATGACGCCTCATGAGGAAGTCGAACCGGGTCATCTCTTCATGCATTCTCAAGTCATTGGTTCAACTTCCACATGAAGCGCCGTGTTGAAAGAGCCGAGGAATACGTGTATTCGATATATATTCGAATACATATATTCCTTACCAAATGCATAAGAAACTCAAATATATTCGAATTCACAAGCAAAAAAAAAAAAAAAAAAACTTGCAAAATAGTAAATTCCAATCATCAAGAAAACAAGAGGTATAATCCTTTGAGCATTACAAGAAAATCGCCTTCGTTGGACCGACATGGATTTCACGTGACATCGAACTCAAACTTAAACACGAGCACCTTCAAACTTGAACTGAACTCGAAGCTTGATTTGAAGATACAAACTTAAATTTTAGCCTAGACTTGGTCGTTGACCGAGTAATTTTTCCAATTCATCTTCTAAAACATTGAATAAATTCAGCCCGTTCGACGATAAATCCAAGCTTCATTATTTTGATCCCAATCGAATCTAGATGGTCCACTGCAAAATCATTTAAAATCAACCATCAATAAGCAAAAATAAAACACAAAAACTTGTTAAAATACGTTTTGACGCTTAAGCGATTTGCTATTTACTGTAAATGCTTGTAAATCTGTATTTTAAATATTCAAATGCTTCATCTACATCAACTACTCAATTTTCTTTTTATCTGTACAAAAACACATTCTGTAAAGTCGAACCTAATCGATGCAAATCTATGAGATTCTAATGCAATCTACTCTGAAAGAGTTCGGATTGTAAAATAGAGAATCTGTTTTTAACACCGATGCAAATACTCGAACACCTAATCTTTGGTCCGGGAAAACGAACAATATAGAACATCTAGTTGCACAATCGCAAGGGAAATTCAACCGTAAAGAGTCTTCACTTTGGTCCAGCACCGTTAGATCTTAGATGTATGACAAGTATGCAAAGAAGACGTATACTTGACGATGACGGTGCAATGAAGACTCTTTACAATAGAACCGTGTTCTTATATAAAGTGGATCCGGAATACAAAGAAAACATACCTGACAGGAGATGACATCCATATCTGTCTATTTGGTGATTGTTTGTTAATAACATATGTTCCCAAATCACCAAGCTTCATTGTTAAAACCTCATTCTGTTGAATTACAAGAAAGAAAAATCATGTAAGAACATATAGGGGATGTAACACGCATTTCTTATTGGCATCACGTCGAATCTACTTAGCGGGGCATCCATGTCAAATTTAAGCTCAAAACTCGACTCTGGAGAGGTCGAATTTCGCCTGAAGTGTGGTGTCTCTGGAGAGGTCGAATCTACTTTGGGGGGCACCACAGAGACTTTCGATCTCTCCAGAGTCGAATTTAAGCTCAAAATTCAACTCTTATGGAGAGGTCGAATTTCGCCTGAAGTGTGGTGGCCCGATAGATATACTGTGGTGCCAATAACAGTGCCTAATGTAATAATGGATGAAGCATCTTATATATAACACAAATCAAAAGTAGTACCCCATAGTCTATGTCATAACCATCAATGTCTATTGTATCACCATATTCCTGCATGCCCAAAAAAATAAAAATGAGGCCAATTCAAGAGAGTTAAACAAGGCTTGGACTTGGTGGTGCAAAACGATCTGATTCAAGTTGAACATACTTAGAAATTTACGAACGCGAGTCCAGAAATGAACTTGACATGACTATCGAACTCAAGCCGAACTTGAACTGAATTTGAGCTTGCTTTGAATTAAACTAAAAGATGTGTTTCTATTCCAAATGAGTATACACAAACATCAAATAATCTTGATATATTTTCTAAGAGCTAATAAACTTGAAAGAAAAATTAGTAAAACATAAAATTTACATAATATTCACATGCATTTCAGATTCATACACAAACATAAAATTCACATTCATACATAATATTCACATGCATTTCAGATTCGAGCATGCTCGGGAGCTAACGAGAGCATTAGAATGCTTGAGAGACTCGACTCATTTAGCATTCGAACAGTATTTGAGTTGGATCCATTTCAATCTCGAACAATATCAAACCGAACTGTTTGAGCAGGAAAAAAAAATGAACGAAACACGAACTGTTCATGAATCGTTCGACTCAATTACACCCCTGAAAATGCATAGTAATGCCACAACAAAAAAATTACCTCTAGCTTCTCTAAAAGACCATGTATTGTAGAATTGGCCACTTTGTGATACTCTTCTTCCTGCAACAATGAACTGCACATGCATCATACAATTAAGACTTGTTAGCATATGGTGAAATAAATTCAACAAAAGTCTCGGTTTTTCGATCTTTGGCTAAAGAAATATTATATCTACAAAGCTTTATGTTCATATGAGCTAGAAAAAAGCGATTAGATAACGACACCGCCTCATCTCTCGCCTAGGAAATGTTCATACGAGCGAGAAAAACACGATCAAAAAACGACATCAATCACCTCATCTCTTACCGAGTCGATTGCCCTAATAACTATGGTTCCAAGGCCCTATAGCTATGCTTCTGATAACAATCAAATCAAATCTCTTTGAAAAGAACCCTTTCAAGTAGCTAAATAAAAAACCAACTCAATCATGCAAACAAATTGCTTTAATTTTGATTGAGGTTGGTTTTGATTTGTCTACTTTTGATCAAAGGATACTACTTTTACTCTGATTTCAAATTGCATCACAACGAATTTAACACTGGACCGACATTATGAAAGTCAATTCTAAAAGGTTCGGAAAATCGACTCTTGACTCAAGAATCCACTTTTCGAAGATCGAATGTCAATTTTGAGCCAAGAACATTCGAAGGAGGTCGATAATCACCTTCAACATTCGAAAGTGGATCAAGAATAAATTTTCAAATGTGGTGTGGCGCAAAAGTAGTGCGGCGGTGTATAGCAATATTTGTCGGACAGATGCAAATAAAGACTGCCATAAATAAACACAAGAAGCTGAGAAAATTGGGAAATTTTCATACCAGTAATCTATGGGAGCAGGGCCTTCAATTTCATCTTTTACTAATGAACTTCCACTTGAACATAAGCCTCTGCTATTCCAGCTACCAGAATTTAATAAAGCTGGAAATTCTCGACCCCGAAAATTACATTTCACATGGGCTTCAGCATTCGAAGATATCAACGAATCGTGAATTGAATTTGATCCCAAAAGTTGAAATCTTTGAGTTTTTCGCCATGAAAACAGAGCACCCTTCTTAAATTAAGCAATTTACAAGAAGAACCCATCCTTTTCTTCTCTGAACTAAATCTACACAGGACCAATAAAACAAGCTAGAATTACAAGATATGAAAGCAAAAGCGAGAAAGAAAAAAAAGACGTAAATGGGAGTAACGAATTCACCTTTGATCGGAGAGTTCTTATGGCACCAGCAGATGCCGGAACTGTGAGGCGGGAAGAGGAGGCGCCAAGGAGGAGCAATTTAGGGAGGATGCGGAAGGTTTTATAAATGATCCGAATCAAATCAAATATCTACCTATCAAGTCAAGTAAATTTTTTTTTTTTATTTTTTATTTTAATGATGAGTAGTCTCTTAAAACATTGATATTAACTCGTCTTGATTTCGCACAAATAAAGGAAAAAATTTACTTGAGGTCATTGATTAAGTTTTAATGATCTCGACTATACTTAACACAATTCACTTTTAAGCTCGCACTCTAGCTCCAATAGCTCGGAAAAATGATGAGTTTCAATATACTCGAGTTTAACTAAATCAATTAAATTATATTTGAACGAGAATTTTAGAATCGAACATCATTTCTACTCATAAGCAGATCGACTCGTTTTACACTCCTATTTTTACCTAAGAATTCTATCGTTACCATGAAAACATAAGAAGGGATAATAAAGCTTCTGGCTATTTTTCTTTTAAAATAATGTTTGTCTTTTCAAAGCATAAAATAATCTTAATATTGTAAAGTGTAGAAATGTAGAAAGACAATTATATAATTGTTTTGGGACAGAATTAATAATTAATCTTATTATATGCATGTGTGCTTATAATTAAGACACTCTTGAAAACCCTAAGACGCCGTTTATGTAATCACATAACTCGGTGTATACGGCCATACACAAGAGGATTGAGTTAGTGAAATGTACTTAAAATTAACTTAGTCCGTAGCGTTTATTAATCTGAGTATGGGTCTCATGATTAATTTGCTATTAATGCGCCGAACACTTTAGGTGTGATGATGCTTTATCCGATTTATCGGTAATAGAGAGTACTAGTGGGACATTTATATATGATGATAATCATATAGTATTTGGACCGATTTGATTTGAGTTCTCGATATAATTCCGTAATCGAGAAGTCTTATCGAATCACAAGATGATCATATATGGATTAATCTTAATCTCGAGGTGATCATGGCACGCATCGCTTAGACTAGGGTAGAGTTTGATGTGTTAGTAAGGATCACTTGAAGTATGTGGCCCAACACTTTCGTTGGCTCTATTCAGGATAAGTGAGTAATCTGTCGCTATCACGTATATGAAATCCATTCATTCCCGAGAAGTAGAGAGACAGATTCTCTTATTTGTTGACCACTAAAGCGATCGATCGGCCGAGTTCATATTATATTGGATATGAACTAATTGATCACTAGGGTTAATGGTAAATAATGATAAGATGTTTTGAGAAGGGTTTACGGAAATATCCCGAATCGAAGTGAGCGATCTCATGGAGGATTTATCCGTATGTAATGATTATATCAATGGACGCCGACTCATAAATTGAGTGTAAGTTATCTATATTCGATAGAGTTAGGTTTGGGTTTATGGTGGTGTAATCCAGGAATTAATAGGTTGGATATAATTATTCTCGTCTGACGAATAAATTTATCTAATTTATCAGTAATTAATCGAATATGGGTGTGGCCCCGACGCGTTCCTCACAATATAGATAATTGGATTTCTCGTCGTTGCACCTCAATTATAATTAAATAGTGGATTGGGCTATTTAATTGATATGTGATTAATTGTTTAGTTGGATTTAAATAATTAAATACACGGAAAAGACATTTTTAAGTGACTTACTTCAAATTGGTGTGTTGACCCTTTTTGACCTAATTGGTCAAATATAGAAATATGCGCATGACTTATTTGACTTAGTGTTGGGGCGCATATTTGCATTAATATATTATTAAGAAATTATTTTTCTTGGATAATTATTTAATGTGTGATTTATTTTTATTTGTTAAATGATAATTCATGGAATATTCGATAATAATATGATTTATCCTAATTTGTTTGGGATAATTATTTTATTTATCTTTTATTTGGAAAAAGGATTAATGTAATAATTATCTCTTAATTATTTAATCCTTGGAGGTTGAGTTTTACTCTCCTATATAAAGAGAGTTCTTCTAAGCCTTTTGACACACAAAAATATCACGCCATTAGTGTATGAATATAGCTTGGAATTTTCGGCTATAGTTCTTCGGGTTTCGAGTTGGAATAATCTTCGGGATTATTCCGGTAGCATATCAAGGAGGTCCGGCGGCGGGAAACACCATCCACCTGGTGTTCTTTGAGACACACGTTGGAAGGCGTGGCTTCTCAAATACGTGTTCTTGGAGATCTATCGTTCTTGGAGTTAAGCACCATAAAAATGTAGGCTCCTAAACCCCTCAGAGGTTTAGATCTTTAATTTATGTTCTTTGTTTCGTTTAGATCTAGATCTGATGCCTTCCATTTGCGTAATCGGGTCAATTCATGATTGATCCGACGATATTACATCTAACAAGTGGTATCAGAGCCTTTGATCTAACGATCAAAGAATATGAGTTTTAGATCAGGAGTGGAAAACACGTGTTTTAGGTGTTTTTATTTCGCTTTTTTGGTAAATTTCAAATTTAATCATGTTGTATGCTTGTGAATATTGTGGTTGAAGAGATGGATTGAGGTAGGTATTGTTTAATCCGTAGATCTATTTTGTAATTTTTTTTGTTTAAGAACAATTGAAAGATATGATTTGTATTTTAAATTTAATGCAATCGAAAAAATATAGCATCTTTGTTGTAATTTTATTTTGTTGCAGGTTCGAGGCAGACGAAGATCATGGTGTTGAAGATCATGAAGAAGGTAACAACGGGAGGAGGCCGAATTGTTTAATAACTTTTTTTTTTTGCCTCGGCTGTTTTTTTTTATTATTATGCGGCAATGACATTTTTTTTTTTGGCTATCCATTGTTTTGGCCGCAATGCCTGATAGGTTTAATAAAAAGTAAAAAAACAAAAAAAAAAAAAAAAAAAAACTTTTCTGCCGTATAAAAAAAAAAAAAAAAAAAAAAGGTTTTATATTTTTTGTGTTAGCCGAGGGCTTTATAAAAAAAAAAAAAAAAGTTTTGTTTAACAAAACAATTCTAATAATATATATATTTTAATATATTGGTATATTACTTACTCCTCTCTCTCAATGAATTCGCCGGTCGCACAAAATCGCTTTTCAAGATCCGGATGATTCAAGTTTGAAGATCAAGACTTGAAGTTTTAGATTAAGTTTTACTTTTCCTTAGAAAATAGTTAGTCGAGCATCTCAAATCATTCATCTCGGTGCTTTCTTTTTGGTATAATTTTGTGTTTGATCAAAATTACGTGCTTAAAACCGGAAAATTGCCATAACTTGCATCTTCATGATTCCACTCCAATGCATACACGTAGTTTTAATTTGAATTAAAATAGACGTGTATAACTCGAATAATTAGTATGAATGCTTATTAATTTAATATGTGGTAGTTAAATAATAAGTAAATAATTATAAAAACCGAGGACCCGGGTTTTTGTCAATCGTTACGATTTTAGTGATGGATTCTCGGTGAATCCCACTTGGATAAATCGTTGAGCTTTTCGATGATGGCTTCTTAGTGAACCCACCTTAAGCGAAAACGAGATTACGCTTTGGGTTATAATTTAGAAATCGGAGAATCTTAGTACATGGGTTCGGAAATGGTCTAACCATGGTTGGGCGAGTTCAACCGAGCCGTCTCAATCGACTTCTCCACCACGTGTGATGTACGTTATGGCAGATTCGACAGACTTAGCATAGCCGATAAGCCTTCGGGCTAAACGGGGCTTCTCTTGCCGGATTGGCCTCGAATCATCACATATGTTCCAACGAATAAGACGGCGTAGGCTTGCCTACATAACCGAATTCTATTCGAGTACTTTGATTTATTGTTTCTTATTGTCAAGACCGCAACCGTAATTAGTAAACCCACCACTTTTTCAAAATATTGAGTGGGAGCGGGAAGGCGACAACCAACCCCACGGCCTCTACTATAAATGCAAGCACTTGAGAGAAGGGTGACGCCGAGCCGCTTTGATTCCGGCGCCCTGCGGGTGGTGTTCGCCTTATCAAAATTCAAGGCTTGGTTTCGAAAGGATAGGATTTGGTACTCGTTGAGTCATCGACCGACCTGCGGCGGCATACTCGGGCGACTTTGAGATCTCGATATAGTAGGTCACACTCTTTATGGATATTTTCGAAATATCTAGGCTAGAAAAGGAAGGTAATCAATGATTAAGGTCCGGGATGTCTGATTCCCGTGAGATGTTTGATTCTCGAAGATTAATCATTGAGAGATTGTCTCAGTTTAATCGTCGCCTCTTTGACTGACCCTGCGGCGGCACTGAGGTGTGAGATTAAATCTTTGGAATGGTAGGATAGACTTTTTTAACAAGTTTATAATTCCTAAAATAAAAATATAGTAGTAAAAATTTATTTTTTGAATTTAAGTTTCTGTCATTTTGTTTACAACTAAATCTCTAGACTACTGAACTGTTAGAAATAGGACTTCATTAAAAATGTGGAAGTAACAAGTACGTTGTAATTATCAACAGAATGCAGTTAATTTTTCGGAAAAGATTTCTTCTCTTAAGCCTTTAAAAACTTAAGTGACATAGTATAGGTATGTCACGGGTATCACTCGTGTTGAACGAGAGACGAACATACTTAGTTTACAAAAGATGACATAGGACTATCAGATAAAAGTCATTTAGTGAATTTTAAAAGTGTAATTACACAACAAATTTCTAAATTGAAAAATTGGAAAATCATATACATAAGGCGTTGCTAGTTAGACGGTATTTGGAACCGATAAACTAGTGGGAGCCTTAGCCTTATGATTTGTTGTTTTTCTGAATCATTAGAAATGTGTGATATACTGCACAGGAATTTCTCCATTTATTGGAAAAACAAGAATAAAGCGTTACTAGTTAGACAGTATTTGGAACTGATAAACTAGTGGGAGCTTAATTCTGGAGATTTTCTGATCTTTGAAAAATCATAAATACAAAGTGTTGCTAGTTAGACGGTATTTGGAACCGATAAACTAGTCGGAGCTTTGGTCTTATGATTTGATGATTAGAAAAATCGATAGTCCAAGCAAGTAACACAAAACATCCCACAGTTCAAGAGTAGAGTCTACTCAAACGAACTGCTAGTTCAAGACTGTTTCCATCTAAGGAAAGTCGAAAATGGGAAAGAATGTTCATACGTGTTAGTCATCTAAACTAAGTAGTTTTAAGGCTAAACCGGAAAATTAATAAATTGGAAATTAGAGGATAAGGAAAGTGATTTCGGATCACTGACCAATGAATCCTTAGCTATTTTCTTGAAAGCTAAAGTTCTTTGGAAGAACTAGGTAGCTTTGCATTAAACGATAAACAAAATAGACAACGGGCAGTCATTTCAGATAGACTAGTAGGAGTGATATAAGGAAATGAATCTCGGATTCAATTCTTGAGTATCACAGAAAATTCATTTTCTGTTTTCGGATTCGTTGGAACGAGCGTATTCATTTTCAATAGGATAATTTGTTTGTCTTATTGACGATAAATATAACATTCGTAGCACGAACCTAAGACTCGGACTATTGTTTGATAAAGTCAGAACCATTAAGCATTGCTGAAAAGGTATTAGTAACGCATCTTAAAACAATATAAACGCAAATGGTTTCCGTATTTCGATAAACGCTTCTTTCGATTCTATTAATTAGTGCATATTCCCTAAAGACAAGATCTGAAGACTGGCTTAGGGTGATTCCTATCTCCCAGTCAAAGGAACACTGTCTCAAAGGAACAATGCCTAAGTTTCCTTTCAATCGGGAAAGGGTAATATATTTAAAGAAGTTACATAGCCTGTTCATATCGACCTTCGGGGTCATATGAAAGATACATGATGACGGTCGATTTGTACCCATTATTCTGCAATCTTTACCCTTGATTTTGATGTGAAATAACCTTAAGAGAGTGATAATAAGTCATTAAGTGCCTAATTTAGATATACCCCGTGTTACGATTTATTATTATGCATTTCGGTAATTTATCAAGTATTTGGTATTACAAACTATGTTTTTGTATGATAAATCTGATGAGCATTATGGACGGACTACGGAGAAGGAATTAAAGATCCAGGACAATGCAGAGCCCAGCAGAAGATAGAAGACGGAGCCCAGAAGCAGTGAAGGCTCGGTCGACCGAGCCCAGCTATTCGGTCGACCGAGTGGACTTAAAGCCCAGCAGAGTCCAGCATATTACATAAGTCGGTTAGGGTTTAGGGAATCCGATCCTTAGTCGGTTTCTAAGTCGGTTTTGAGCTCTATATAAACACATTGTCATTAGTATTATGTAGACATTCATACATTGATTCAATCATTCATAAAAGAACACAACAAATTGAGAGTTTTTCAGCAAGTTAGGGCTGCAACAATGTAAGCCTTTAATCTTCATGTTTTATTTTCAAGTAATTAATTCTTCCAATTACGTTCTTATCGTTTGAATTAATTAAACATAGCTAGATGATGTGATTCTCGGCTATGACGTTAGGTGGTGGTGACACCTTGTCAATGAGGATCCCATGACCTACGTCATAATCTAGATTTATTCATGACTCTACTTGATTTAATTAATGTGTATCTATGATAGTTTATATAAGTGATGTATGAATTGCTGTTTAATCTGTTCTGTATAAGGAAACGCTGAGAGGTTATTTCTAGGATGTAACTAGGGTTGAATTCGTCCGGGTGACCGAGCAAAGTCTGCCACGTCTTTATGGTGGGTTTAACCTAGTTGAATTTACTTTCTCAGTAGGTATGGCTACGGCTACGTCGCTCGTCAGTTTTTCATTAGCGTATTATTAGGAAATACCAATATAAGACGACTAGTTTGGCTCATGAACGATCTTTCGGGACTTTCAGCAAGATCTAGATTAGTTTTGTATTAGGGAATTGTCGACACCTAGTCATATGTAAATCGTAGATTAACAAGAAACTATACCAAGTAATTGTTAATAGGACGAGGGCTTGAGCGATCGTTTAGGAAGTACGCTTAACCATAGGAATGTTGCCTAAGCGAGGTGTACGGTTAATATCGGCATCCTTAGAGTAATGAGCGTGTGAGTTATATGAGATGGAAACCCAAAAGGTGAAGTCACGTAACAATACCCACAGTGATCTAGTAATCTAACCGGTGCTAAGTCAAGTTAAGGGATGACTCCGTAGCCAATTAAGTATGAATACACCCAGATTGATGATTAATGAGTTAAGTTATTTTATATAAGTTGTCTTGGTCCGATCGATAACGTTGGTAATTGGAAGGTTAATTACGTTTGTCTTTTTTTAGTTTGAGTTTGTTTATCTTATTTTGTCTTTTATGTTGGTCTTAGACTGTTGTCCAATAACGAATTAGGTGAGTTAGTTATTTAAACCTAGGGTCCACATTTTGATTCCCTGAGGACCGACCTTGATTCACCATCATTTATGCTATGATGTACCTAGTGCTATTGCTAGTATTTGGTGGTCAAGTAAAATAAATTTATAACCTGATCAGACCGCAATCAAGTTTTTGGCGCCGTTGCCGGGGAATCAATGGCCCAATGATTGTTTAAATAATTATTTTTATCTACTTCGTTCTTTCTTTATTGTTTTTAGTTGAATTATTTATTTTTCTTTTGACGAATTATACGTACTTGTATCTGTTGTTAAAGGATTAAAGCAGGAATGGGGAAGATATTCGTTCGGTCGACCGAACGTATTCACTCGGTCGACCGAGCCTTTTCCAGCTTTAATTTTATATACAGTGTCGTTTCCCCAGTGTTCTGTTTCCCCCTGTTTGTAGGTTGTAAGTTTGACAACAGTATGAGCAATCATACTGTTTGTCAATTTACTAATTGTTTATTGTTTTTCAAATATTGCAGATAATTCGACGTAAATCACTCACATAACCTGCTCAAGATCAGCAAAATGTCATCAAATGATTTTATCAAAGGCCAAGAAGAAGTCAAGGTTTTACGAACCAAAACTACACCAAAAAAGCCGTTAACACCGAAGCTCATGGAAAGGATAGAAAAGATGAAAGCAAAAATCCGAGAGGCAAGGAAATCGAGGGAGGCTAAAGAAGCCTATTGGCAGAGAGGTATGTCTATTTCGAATCCAGAGGAAATTTCTTCGGATTCCGATTCAGCTTTAGATTATGATGATTACATGTCCGAGATAGAATCTGAGTCTGAGGGTAGCGCAGCTAAGGAGAGCCCTGTTGTCATCTGTTTTAGAGATGAAATATTGGTTAAAGATGAGTCTCGACTGATGCAAAAGTTAGCATACCCAGGAGCTTTTATGGTTGGAGTAACCCTAGAACAAACTGTTAAGGCCATATTTATATGATTATTAAGGGTTATTTCATTATTATTTTTCCCACATTTGCGTAATTTACATGAGAATTAAGGGTTTAAGTGTAATTATTTAATAAAGATGATTTTAAGAGGGTTGTATGCAAAATTGATGATTTTAAGTGTTAATTTAATGGAATTATTATTATTTGGATTTTATTACATTTTTGCATTGTTTATTTATCATGTAGGTGTTGATTTTCGTGCATATAATGAGGATAAATGAAGCTCAAGTCGAATTATAAGAGATAGAGTTGGAATTGGCTTGAAGAAATTGGATAAAGATGAAGAGATCCGATCCTCGCCAGATTCGAACGGGCGCTTCATCGATCTTGAACGCAGCGCCCGTAGTGAATGGCGTCCATGCAGCGTCGTAATTGTGTTTTACATTCGAGAGTTCGGACGGAGGATGAACGCAGCGTTTACCAGCGTCGAGCATTACGGGACGGGCGTCGGATGGGCGGCGGCGTCCGTTGCCGACTTAACCCTAACCGACTTGAAACTCTATATATAGCAAAGCAGCCTCTCAACCCTAATGGATACCACATAATTGAGATCGCAAATTCACCAAAAAGTGCGGCCGAGAACCCTAATTTCACAGAGATGCAAATCTCCCAACCAACAATCATATCCAACATGATTGTTGGCTAGAAACCTGCTGTGGTGAGTCGACGGAGGAAGCCCATCATCAACACAACCAACTAGAGAGTTCGATGCTTTATGTTAGTGAGTTTAATTTATAGTTTTTCATCACTTTGGATCTTTGTTTTGTATTGATCATGTTTTGTTGGAATTAACGATTTGATGAAACGATTTATCTATATCTATATGCTTGGATCTATGTATGAAAATATATTGGTTTAAGTTTTATTTCGTTCAAGTGATGCAATTATTCGTGTTTTAAGAGATTATGCATGATTAGTTGAGTGAGAGTTTGGAAACAACCTCGTGATTTCGTGTTGATTGCATGTTTAGTTTATTTGAAAAGATAAACGAAACCCTAGAATTTGATTGAAGATATTTAATTGGATTCGTGAATAAATCACCACTAAAAACTACATCTTAGATCGCCATCTAGTTGGGGTTGTTGGTTGATGGGTGGATTCGTTGCCTCATTTGTGTTTTCCTTTATTGTTTATTAATCGAATCATTAGTTTAATCTTTAGTTCAAGTTTTAGTTTTATAAACCCTAGTTTCCTGCTTTTTTTTTACGCAATTTTTGCTTCAGTTCAGTAGTTGGGACGCTCGTCCGCAATAGCGACGCCCGTCCGTTAGATTCGTGCTGCACGCTCGTTCACCAAAGTGAGCGCCAAATGGCTTTCTGCTTGCTTATTTTTCAGCTTGTTTTATTTACATTTTTCTGTTTTTTTAATTCTTAGGTTTAGGTTTTAGTTAGTTTCACCTTAGTTTAGTAGTTTAGTTCATAATTGTGACATAATTGATATAGATTTATATCTCGAATCCGATAAACATTCCACTCCTTAGGACGACCCGTAAACATCCTATACTACGATCCTTATACTTGGGGTGTTTCGGTTTATAAATTTAAAACACGTTTTACTCGAACACAAACCCACTTAGGTTTAGCCTTGATTGATTCGGTTCGAGCCTTAATATCTTTCCTAAAAGCCTTTGTGATAGAATTCCATTTTAACACCCACTAACACCCCGCTCCAAGTTAGATTAGCGGATGGAACTAGGACAATCATGGACGGGAGACCGAACAACATGATTATTGGTATGGGGCAATTACGGTTTAAGATAGACATAGTGGTAATGGAAATCGAGGAACATCCTGAATGCCCAATCATTTTGGGTAGATCGTTTATCAACACCGCTAGAGCCTTCAGACGGATGACCGGACATGAGATAGTATTGTTTGGACGCCAAGGGTTCTGAGTGTTATGGGATAACAAATCCGAATTTCCTGCACCGGCAAGTGTGAATGTGTTAGAAGTAGTTGGTTCGGAGAAGCTTGATGCCACTCAAGGTCTAGGAAAGGATCTTGATGATAATGTCGATGATAAAGATGAGAGGGAAGTCCTTACTATTCTAAGTCGGAATAGGTCGATTCAACTTTACACCGTACGACCAATATTGAAGTCAGACCTACCTAAGAATAGGAGGACCAGAGCGAAGAAACGAACTAGGAGAGTTAAGTAACAAAAGCTCATCAAATTCAGAGATGAATCCAAAAGTTGGCGCTTGTCTGGATGGTCAATTCGGATGTCTTTTCATTGGACTAAAATCCAAAGGAAGGGCACTCGTAGAAAATGATGATAAAACTTTCTCGGTGAAAGTCGGCGGGTGAAAACCTGGCAAGTCATGGCGATGTTTAGGAGTGATGATTTTGGGAAGTCGAGCTATAGACTCAAAAATTTAGAATTCTTTCGTTTCATTTATTTTATTTTATTTCATCTTTATTTTTAGTATGAATAAAAGTAACGTAGAATGACGAGAGCCTTTTTTTTATTTTTGCCGTGTTCCAATGACCATTAGGTTACGGATGTGCAAAAAGTTTTTTTTACTCGAATCATTTTAACGTGAAGTAGAGTAGGAAGAGAAATCATTATAAAATGTATTGATGATGAGAATTTGGTGAAAAGATGCTTAGTTTCAAATTTGTATTATTTGGAAAAAGTGAAGATTTATATGTTAATGGATTGTGGCTGGATTATTCGATTTTTGAGGTCAAGAGCTGTTCGATCTAGTGGAGTATTATCAGTGGCAAGAGGTTGTTGCGCCACCTGGCCAAGTTAATGTCGACTGGGTAAGAGAGTTTTATTCTTATTTACGCGTGCACCCACGCACAATTTAGTCCAGGTTCGTGGCAAATCCATTGTAATTACTCCGGGACTCTTAATAATTATTATGGTCTCGATACCGGAGGAGGAGCCGAGAGTAGTACAGTGACGTTTGATGAGTCTGATGCATGGTTGGAGGAGGTTGGTGCCCATCTCGGGATAGCATGGACAATAGGGGAAGTTGCTCGCACTTTTGAGGAGCCATACTTTAGGCGGTGGGAAGATAAGTGCTTACATAGGCTTATCCGTTCTAACATTATTCCGGCCAAGCATGTGTCTACAATTTATTATGCACATGCTACGCTGATGTATTGGTTGAGCAGAGGATGGCCTGTTAATATTGGGGCACCGATGCGTTACGAGATATTCGCCGATGCCCGCAAGCCTAGACACACATCTTTGCCTTATGGTTCATTGATCACCCCATTATGTGAGGGTGAGTGCCCGGTGCTAGGCGGTGACTCTATGTCGAGGCCAATGCCTATCCTATCTTTGGATTCGTTGCACCACCTCTTGTGCAACCGATGATCACGGTCCGGTGATGACGATGCGCAATTCCAAGATTTTCTGAAGGGATCCCAATGTTCTTCCATTAGCTTTCGTTGATCCGAACGATATACCTTGGACTAAGCATACGTGTAATCTATTAATTTTCTCTTTATCAATGTGTTTTTATTTTTGATTTCGGTGTACCAATAAGTTAAGTCGTGTTGTATGGAGTTCGTTTTGAATTTCCCTAATGAATAAAATTTGTCTTATTTAATGTGTTGGATATTTGTGCATTATTTTCACTATAATTATTAAGTATGGGCTTAAATATGTTTAAGGCAAATTTTTTTTTTTTAAAGCAACTTAATTTTATTAGAAAAAAGACGAAATAAAGAGCTACAAAGTTCAGTGCCATATCCCGGCCCGCCCCAGTTTGCGTGATAGAGTGCATAGCATGGCCTCCTTAAACCCTATGTGTGGCAAACCCAGTGTAGGAAAATCCACCACATAGGGAAGAGTACTCGCTTCTATGCACCCCAAAAATCCCTATCCTATCAGTAGTTACATCAGTGGAATTCATAATAAAGTGAAAGATCTTTGCAGAGTGTGGTACCCATGATCCTTTAGCGACCTCCGTGGTTTATCTTGATCCAAAGCGTATAACCCGGCCTCTTGAAAATCCGACATGTCCCATCCGTATGCGCGGTCAATGAAACTCATACCATAAGTTGTATCAAACACATAAGGTGTGAGAATGAAGCACGAGAATAAGTATGAAAGGTAACATGAAAATGTTTAAGGCAATTATTATACCTTTTACGATCCATTTGATATGATTATATTTTTCGGACTAACCTCATAACGAGTTCCAAGTTTTTGTTAAAGATGTATGTTGCGAGAGAGGTTGCATTTTATTGCGATTGGTAAAGCTGTATTTGTCTCATTAAAATTCTCCGGAGTTCATCAAGACTTGTTCAACTTCCGCACTTATTCCGAGCTAAGTTCCTTGTTCTTATTTTTATACATTGAGGACAATGCATAGTTTAAGTGGGGGTATGAGTCACTTAGCTCATTTAGTATACTTGAATAAGTTTGTATATCAAATAATGAGTAAATTTAAAACTTTTACACTTACAATCACACTTATCTTTTGTGAATTCCCGAATTTTGTATTTAATAAGGTAGGAACCATATTTCGTTAGTACGTGGTCATGTTATACTCTTGCGATATAATTTGATAAGCTTAAAGATATTCATATTATAAGTTGCAAGTAGTTATTTATTATTCGATTACTCAAAATATGAATCAACGTTTACCACGCTTATCAAAAATGGAAATATATGTGTACATTGCATAGATAATGGGTTGTGCTCGCTGGTAATCAATACTTATAAATCGATGTATTCTTAATCTTCTAGCTACAAAAGCGGAATAATAAGCTTGAGATATATCTGTGTTTTACCAATGATCTAAACACTAGGCTTGTAGTCAATTACCAAAGTAGCCTTGCGCTTGTGGTAATATTCATTGCTATATTTGATCTAAGATAGGGGATACTTTAAAAGTTTTCTTCCTTGAGATTTGTAGTATTTGAAAAATGTGAAGAATTGAAAAATTCAACTCTTAAGAGGCTTTGAGTAGTACTCGGTCTCCAAGTCCAAAAACCGTATAGATATATTCTTGCTTATTGTTCTAGAGCTTTACCCATCTGCGAGGCTTAAGCGGAGGAATCTTGATGATGGTGGGACTTGAGAATTCAAAGTTGGCATAACCATTAATCATGCCACATTTATAAAACCAATGCATGTGCACACATCACTTGATTCATACCGAGTAGTGAATAATGGATATCTTATTAGCATATATAGTATGAGTTGATTCGGGTTTCTTGTGTGAGTATGGTGTGACCACTGGAAAATGATCATATGGGAATAACTTGTTAATACTTTGATCGGGACGATCAAAGGCTAAGTGAAGTCGATTGATGACGGTCGATTTGTACCCATTATTACGCAATCTTTACCCTTGATTTTGATGTGAAATAACCTTAAGAGAGTGATAATAAGTCATTAAGTGCCTAATTTAGATATACCCGTGTTACGATTTATTATTATGCATTTGGTAATTTATCAAGTATTTGGTATTACAAACTATGTTTTTGTATGATAAATACAATGAGCATTATGGACGGACTACGGAGAAGGAATTAAAGATCCAGGACAATGCAGAGCCCAGCAGAAGATAGAAAGACGGAGCCGTAAGCGGTGAAGGCTCGGTCGACCGAGCCCAACTATTCGGTCGACCGAGTGGACTTAAAGCCCAAAGCAGAGTCCAAAGATATTACTTAAGTCGGTTAGGGTTTAGGGAATCCGATCCTTAGTCGGTTTCTAAGTCGGTTTTGAGCTCTATATAAACACATTGTCATTAGTATTATGTAGACATTCATACATTGATTCAATCATTCATAAAAGAACACAACAAATTGAGAGTTTTTCAGCAAGTTAGGGCTGCAACAATGTAAGCCTTTAATCTTCATGTTTTATTTTCAAGTAATTAATTCTTCCAATTACGTTCTTATCGTTTGAATTAATTAAACATAGCTAGATGATGTGATTCTCGGCTATGACGTTAGGTGTGGTGGTGACACCTTGTCAATGAGGATCCCATGACCTACGTCATAATCTAGATTTATTCATGACTCTACTTGATTTAATTAATGTGTATCTATGATAGTTTATATAAGTGATGTATGAATTGCTGTTTAATCTGTTCTGTATAAGGAAACGCTGAGAGGTTATTTCTAGGATGTAACTAGGTTGAATTCGTCCGGGTGACCGAGCAAAGTCGTTCGGTCGACCGAGCCCTAATTTTGTCGATTAAGTCCGCCACGCCTTTATGGTGGGTTTAACCTAGTTGAATTTACTTTCTCAAGAGGTATGGCTACGGCTACGTCGCTTCGTCTTTTTCATTAGCGTATTATTAGGAAATACCAATATAAGGCGTCTAGTTCGGCTCATGAACGATCTTTCGGGACTTTCAAAGAAGATCTAGATTAGTTTTGTATTAGGAATTGTCGACACCTAGTCATACGTAAATCGTAGATTAACAAGAAACTATACCAAGTAATTGTTAATAGGGCGAGGGCTTGAGCGATCGTTTAGGAAATACGCCTAACCATAGGAATGTTGCCTAAGCGAGGTGTACGGTTAATATCGGCATCCTTAGAGTAATGAGCGTGTGAGTTATATGAGATGGAAACCCAAAAGGTGAAGTCACGTAACAATACCACAGTGATCTAGTAATCTAACCGGTGCTAAGTCAAGTTAAGGGATGACTCACGTAGCCAATTAAGTATGAATACAAATGCCAGATTGATGATTAATGAGTTAAGTTATTTTATATAAGTTGTCTTGGTCCGATCGATAATGTTGGTAATTGGAAGGTTAATTACGTTTGTCTTTTTTTAGTTTGAGTTTGTTTATCTTATTTTGTCTTTTATGTTGGTCTTAGACTGTTGTCCAATAACGAATTAGGTGAGTTAGTTATTTAAACCTAGGGTCCACATTTTGATTCCCTGAGGGACCGACCTTGATTCACCATCGCTATGCTATGATGTACCTAGTGCTATTGCTAGTATTTGGTGGTCAAGTAAAATAAATTTATAACCTGATCAGACCGCAATCAATACAAGCTAGTGGGAGCTTCTGAGTAGTGACATATTGTCTGATAACTACTCGAAACTCCGTAAGTTTATCCAAAATATCGGAGAAATCTCGATTTCACTGAGATAGAGTATTCCATACTCGTAAATAGGTTATTGCATAGTCTTCGGGGTGATGCTCGGCCCGCCTCCCGGTGAAATGTTTTCACTAAGGGATACACCACAAATTTGCCTTACATAGTTATTGATGTGCTACGATACATTTCTTTGAACTCATTTAAGATATTGGTTGCAAAATAACGGTTGTATTGAAAACCGAGAAGTCTACCTGAGGAAGATGACTACGCATTTGTGGATAAGAGTGAATTCGGTTCACCCCACTTCAGTAAATAGAGGCATTTAGCACCGAGTGCTTGAAGGTAGGATCTGGCAATTTTGCGCGACACGTTCAGTCGTGAAATATCTTAATGCGTTGAGTAAAGGTTGGTTATTAAACTCGTAAAATCAAAGAATGATGGTATCTTGTCAAACTCGGTCCGATAGAGTCTATAAATAACAACCTTGGATCTTGAAGTGTTTGTACTCAAGATGTTACTAACTGATGTGTTCAGTCCACATCCAACACCGGCAGTTGGTGATAACACTAATAAGACACTACAAAAAAACAGCAGTTTTGCGACGGAAATTTGCGGCGGACGATTTATTTCCGTCGCAAATTTACGTTATGACGGATGTTTTATTTTTTGCGACGGGACACTTGGCGGGACCGATTTTTCCACTTGGCGGGCAATTTTGCGACGGAATTTGTATTATTTTGCGACGGACTATTCAATTAAATTTTATAAAATTATTTTATTATTCTGAAATTAGATAAAATTTGCGACGAAAATTAATTTCCGTCGCAAAAAGCCGTTTTGCGACGGAATATTTATTATTTTGCGACGGACTATTCAATCCCAAGGACCATTAGTTATAAAAATAAAATAAAAAAATTAATACTTTAATGGGACGACAATGTCGTCCCAAAAAAGGCTTGTCGTCCCAAAAAAGTTTAACCTAAATTAGATAACGGGCAGCCTCTCTCTTCTCCTTCTTCATTTCTTTTTCAGCCTGCAAGTCGAAAAACAGAAAATCCGGCCGCCTCTTTCAACTACCCACCCCTCTCATCCTCCGGTCACCATCACTACCACCACTCTTCCTCCGGTCACCACTTCTTCAACCACCCGCCTTCCTTCCTTCCTCCGGCAAGCAAGAACCACAACAACAACACACACAGGCCGCAACAACCAACCGCCTCCTCCTTCCTCCGCCACATCTCCGGTAAGTCTTTATTGTTTGTCAAATTAGTTGCTTTTAGTTTTATTTTTGTCAAATTAGTGCAATAAAAGTGGTATGTATTATGTAAACGTAATCAATTTTCTTTTTTTCTCAGAATATGGTGATGAGATTTTTTTGTTGTTGATAAAACTGGTAATGAGATTTTTTAGTTAGCTCTTTTTAATTTCTACAGCATATATATTAGTTAATTAAGGAAAGTTTGGTGTAGTGTGTAACTTAGTTAATTACTTTGTATGGCTTATATATATAGAATGTTTGTCTATATATATGTATATATTGAATCAGTTTTCTTAATTGATGTAATTGCAGTGCTCTGATAATATAAGAGAGGAATTGCATTCAACGTACTGTCTTTTACTTGATAGTCTTAAGTTTATGATTTGGAGTTTGAGGCAAACATGGACTATCTAGCTTGTAGCTATAGTTTGTATATGTCCACCTTTAGAGGAGGTGCTGTCCGTTTGGATACTGTTTACGAATGATTGATGTATTTTACTTGTTGTTTTAAGTTAATAATGTCTAGAGGCTTACATGCTTTGAGGTGGAACAACAATGTAGTCAATCATAAGACTACGGGATTTATGATCATCATTTTGGTATCACTTTATCTTAGCTTAGTTTCACCTTTGGAATCTCAAGTGCATCTACTTTATCTTAGCTTAGTTTCACCTTTAGATTCCTGCCACCTTTGTTTGATTGACATATGATACTCGGTGTGCGGCTATACTTACCTAACTTATTTTTTTGGCAGGTCCACTTACTTTGCTGCACTTTTTTACAGTTTCCGAAGAAGGTGTTGTAGTTACTCGGCTTAGCAAACAAAGAAAACTTTAAGGTGTAGGAGGTTTCATATTGTAGTTTGTAAGCAGCAGAAAGATTGAGACTTCATTTAACTTAGGTTAATCTAAGCCATAGGTGCTTGAGGTCAGTGTAGTTAGAGGTGCTACTGCAAATCTCAATAGTTAGGGGATCTATTGCAAACCCCGTAGTTACGAGATCTACAGAAAATCTCGCTTTCCTTGCACATATTATTAATTAGTATAAACGCCTTTTTATTATAATTGCATTTAGATTAGTATAAACGTCATTTTCTCGTGTCAAATAGATGTCGAGAGTAGAGGTAGAGGTAGAGGTAGACGCGGTAGGGGTAGTTCCTTGCACCTTGGATTGCCGGTTTTATAGTTATTTTTTTTAGAACTTTTTATATAGTGTATCATATGTAGTATATATTTATAGATATATATGTGTTGTAATTATAAGTTAGGAAAATGCTTACTTATGTGTATTAGTTAGATAAGTTAGGAAAATGCTTAAGTATGTGCAAAGCCGGATGTTGGTTGAATTGGTTGAATTGGTTTGTTGAATGCTTAAGTATGTGCAAAGCCGGATGTTGGTTGAAAATGCTTAGTTTAGAAACCGGATGTTGGTTGAATTGGTTTGTTGAATTTGGATTGAAATGATGATAAGTATGTGGTTGAATTGGTTTGTTGAAAAGGGTGCTTGTTTCTACCCGTTTGGAAAATGGTACTGGGGGTACTTTGTTATCCGGCAAAGCCTCCGAATTATTTTGACGTCGAACCTTTGACCATGAATTAAAAATTTAGGTTAAAGTGTTGTTAGTTTCATAGTAAGTTGAGTAAAACTGAGTTTGCAAAAAGTGTTGAGACAACCTTCAAAGACTATTGTTAGTCTCATTTTTGTATGATATGATGTGTAGGATTGAAAATGAAGAGAATAGAACATAGTTGGATGTACGAGAGGTTGGATGCTAACAAGAAATTTAACCCGGTATTTGTGAATGGTGTGGAGGAATTCATAAAACATGCAAAGCAGTTAGATTCGTTTCGGGCAAATAATGGAATGATGAAGTGTCCATGTAGTAAGTGTAAGAACACTAAATTTTCGATCGAACATGACGTTAGATTACATTTAACTAAATATGGGTTTTGCGCAAACTACTATGATTGGGTGTGTCATGGTGAAGAGTTTCCCATTCCGATGAACGTTCAACCAAAGACGGAATGTGAACCCTTATCGGACATGGTTAATGACGCATTACGTGATAGGATTGATCACGTAAGAGAAGAATTGCTTAACCAAGAGGAGAACAATGAGACACCAAACCACGAAGTTGCATCGTTTTTGAAATCTTTGAAAACGCAGAGGAACTCGTATATGTGATGGAAGTAGTGTCTCCGTCATCGCAAGCGGCTTCTAGGTTGCTCACTTTGAAATGTGATCACAACCTCTCTCACAAATGCGTTGATGGGGTTACCGGTTTGATAGGAGATATTCTTCCAAAGAATAACTTAATGACCTCGAACTTCTATCAAACCAAAAAGTTGTTAAAGGCATTAGAGCTACCCCATGAGAAAATACACGTGTGTCCCGGGGTGTATGTTATTTTGGGAGGAGGACGCGAATCTGGACAAGTGTCGGAAGTGTGACCATGATCGATATAAACCGAAAACGAACGCAAGAGGTCAACGTGTGCCTAACAAAGTGATGACTTATTTCCCGATTGGACCTAGACTCCAAAGGTTGTACGCCACGAAACATGTAGGCAAGGAAATGAGGTGGCACGCGGAAAACCCTAGGACAAGCGGTATAATGGCCCACCCAAGTGACGCTGAAGCTTGGAAGCATTTTGACCAAATGCACCCTGAGTTTGCTAAGGAGCCTAGAAATGTGCGGTTAGGACTTTGCACAGACGGTTTTGCACCTTTTGGTAATTTTGGGAAGAACTACTCTTGCTGGCCAGCCATGGTTACACCATACAATCTTCCGCCTGGTTGTGCATGAAAAGACAGTTTATATTCTTATCGTTGCTTGTACCGGGGCGAAAAATCCGAAGGAAACCTCGATGTTTATTTGCAACCATTGATTAAGGAGTTGAAGCATTTGTGGGAAGCAGGGTTGTTTACTTACGATGTATCCACAAAAGCAGAATTTTCATATATGAGGTTTTGCACTAATGTGGACTATCAATGATTTTCCTGCGTATGGCATGTTATCGGGTGGACTACGGTGGTGTGAAAGCTTGTCCCTATTGTGGTGATGGAAACAAGTCATTCGGCTCAAACATAGTGGTAAATGCACTTGGTTTGATTGTCATCGGCGATTTCTCACGAAGACCATATTTTTCACATCGATAAAGGTTTTTGAAGTCCAAACAAGATGAACACGCGACTCCACCCGTAGATTGAGTGGTGAGGAGGTATGGGAATTTGTACAACACCTACCAAGCATCATTGATGGCTCAGATTCGGACTTGAAACGGCTTAAAAACTTCAAGAATGGTTGGTGGAAAAGAAGCATTTTTGGGATCTTCCGTATTGGAAAACATTGCTTCGCCGACATTGCCTGGATGTGATGCATATTGAGAAAAACTTCTTTGAAAAACTGATTGACACGGTTATGGGCGTTAAAGGCAAAGCGCTTGTGGTCCAAAATCGCTAAAGATTTGAAAGAGCTTTGCGAAAAGCGCCCGATTGTACACTTGTTCTTGACAAGCGTAAAAGAAAAGTGTTGTGTGAATGGGTCACCAAGTTGAAATTCCTCGACGGTTATGCTTCGCACTGAGTAGGTGCGTAGATCATGATCAATACATTCTACGTGGTTTGAAAAGCCATGATTGTCACGCTTTTATGGAACGTTTGTTGCCGGTTGCCTTCGAGAATTGATTCGAAAAATGAGTGGAATGCATTGATCGAGATAAGTCAATTCTTTCGAGACTTGTGTCTTCGCTACCCTAAAAATAGAAAGCGTGATTCGTTTAGAGAATAACATTCTTTGAGATTATTTGCAAGTTAGAGAAGATTTTGCCTCCAGCGTTTTTAACTCGATGGAGCATTTACCGATACACTTGCCGTATGAGGTCGAGTTGGTGGTCCGTGCAATATCGATGGATGTATCCATTCGAAAGGTTTTGAATCACTTAAAACAAAAGATTGGTAACAAAGCTTTCGTAGAGGATCAATATGCAATGCGTATTTGTTGGAAGAGATTTCAAACTTACGTTTCTATGTATTACGATGATCATATTGAAACAAAAGCAAAGAATCTTCTTTGTTGGTGAGACTTCGGCATCGGCAATCGTTTGATTTTACGAGTTATTCCGTGATCATAATGGTACAACAACTGGGAAGTGCAAGACGAGGTTCTTGGATAATAAAGAATATGACTTTGTGCACAAGTACGTATTGTCTAATCATGAAATCATGAAACCGTATGAAGCGTAAGTACCTCATTACTACATATATACAATGCTTAATGCTTTTTTTTACGAACAAATATACATTAAGCGACAAAATGATTCATTCTTAGATTGTTCGAGCAATTTATTCGTGTTCAATGACCTCAATTGACCTCGGCGGATATTTGGAATAAACATGAAAATGAATTTACCAAATGGTTTGCACAACAAGCATCATTGTTGAATGATGATTTGCTAAAAGCTTTGGCAAGTGGTCCTTCTCGTCAAGTCAAAACTTGGAAACGTTATTCGATTAACGGCTACAACTTTCGGACATTCAACCGGGCAAGCGATATTGGTAAATCTTGATCAACAACGGAGTTTGTGTCGATTCCACGGAAGGTGCCGACTATTATGGCACTTTAAATGAAATCATTGAGTTGGTGTATTATGGAGCTTCGATCGTCTACAAAGCCGTATTGTTCAAATGTGATTGGTTTGATAATTACGAACGGGCATGAATGTGCATAAAGATTATAAGATAGTTGAAGTTCATCGTGGTAGGAAATATGGCGCTTATGATCCATTTGTTACGGCTTATCAAGTCGAGCAAGTCTACTATGCTCCATATCCAAGTTTGAAAAAGACAAAGATCAATGGTCGGTTGTTTTCAAAACAAAGGCAAGATCGACTATCGATGCTCCCGCCGAGGAAACCGTTTTCCAAGAACAAGTGATCAATGATGTTTCCGATTATCGATCCTCTTAACATTGTCCACCAAGATCTTGATGTCGATGTTGACTCCGATGTTGGGGATAATGACTTGGATGATGATGAGATGGCGGATTTCATTCAACAAGAAGATGGAGAGGAAGAAGAATCGGTTGATGATCTAGATACTGATGAAGAGGAGGAAGAACTCTTCCATTCTAGTAGTGATAGTGAATAATAATGTATTAAATATTTTATTTTGTCATCATTCTTTGAATAATAATGTATTAAACATTGTAGTTTATTATTAATTAGTATAATTGCATTTAGATTAGTATAAACGCGTCATTTTATGTGTCAAATAGATGTCGAGGTAGAGGTAGAGGTAGAGGTAGACGCGGTGGGGTAGTTCCCCTCCCCCGAGCGTCTTCCTCCACACATGAACTCACGGTTTGGATGATGAGATACACCGGATGACCGAGGAGGATTTGGGTGTCATTGTCAATGGTGACCTTGGATTGCCGTTTTTGGATCCCGAGGGGAGATGGTAAGTTAATACATATCTTGCTTTAATTTGTTTGTATTTTTATTTATATTTTGATTAACCAAATATATTAACAACTTATTGTTTTCAATATGACAGTTTACCGACAACTATGTCAAGAAAATGGCCAAGAACGCCATAATCAGTGGCTTAACACTTTTGCCACCACGTGGCATAATGCCGACCAGGAGCAAAGCGAGGAAAGGTGGTGGCACGCATTTAGGTACGCGTCGTTCAGTATAAATATAACTATATATAAATATAACTATAATTATAACTATACATATAACATATATATAACTATGTTGCGAGGTCATTTAAACCGAGTTACGCCACGAGCGCTGGTTAGGAAGCTTTTGAGCGGTATGCTATCAACAGTGGTCCGTGATTTTATGTATCGGGCTCAAACAAACCCCGTGCTCGGCTTTGATGACCCCGGATATTCTCCGTCGATTCGAGGAGTGGATTGGGAGTCCCGTAAGCAATTATTCAATATTTAATTAATAATACTTGCGTTTTATATATATATGTATGTACTAACTTGTTTATCTTATGTCGGAATAGGCGTTCCAGAAACATCGAGAAAAAGAAGCTAAACCGAGCTTCGGATCCGGTGAGGAAGGAAGATCCACAGGACACATGCTATGGGCGTGACGCTGGCGTTATCGATTTCGCTCGGGCCATGGAGGACAATAGAGGAGCGCCCTATCGATCGGTGATACGGTAAGTAGTTGAAGAAGAAGAAGTCGGGCAACTTCGTCTCGAGGAAGTTTGAGAAAATCACGGTACGTTATGTATTCTAAATATTATATATACATTATATATATCATGTAATTATTGTTACTAACAAATTTATATCATACTTTGCGGGACGTCTTCACCTCGAAGAAGGCGAAAGCCCGAGAGACGCGAATGACTGACACCTCGCCGGCGAGTCGCGTCTTTATTGGCTTGATTTGGTGGTTACGACAAGAAGGAGAGTTTTTGGCATGGGGGTTTGCCTCCATGTACTACGACAGCCTGCTTCTTTGCTCGACACTCATCCGGCCGAGACATACTCTCCGGGCATAATCACCCGTCTCACCCAGGAGATGGCGAGAGACAGACAGACTCATCACGAAACCCAGGCGAGGTTGGAGGAGCTAGAGAGAGACAGAAAGCGTCAGGATGACATGACTAAGCTTGAGATGGAGGCGTGGATTACCCAGCGGTTAGGCAGCATCCCTCCGGAGGGATGCAACCCGGGTACGAGGCAGCACAGAGATGACCATTCTGATCATGGACCTGGAGGAGGTGGCGTGGGTTTAGGTAAGACACCGGTCCGACCGGGTGACATTGTTTTGATACATTTTTATTTATTTTGGCTTATCGTATCCCTTTGACATATCGTTTTATTCATTTTTGACATTTCCCTTTGACATATCCCTTTCACATATCGTTTTTAGCATTTTGACATATCCCCTGGGCGTATTTTTGACATATCCCCTTTGATATCGTATTCCGTTTATATTGTTGTTGTTGATAGCCGGTAGCAATTGTAATGCTACGGGAAAATTAAAATCGCTGTTTTTGCGGTGTGGTTTGGCATTTCACGCAAAACAACCATAATTTTCGATTTAATTTATTTTTGCGACGGAATATTTCCGCCGCAATTTGGTATTTGCGACGGAAAGGCTCATTTTGCGACGGATATGCAAAGATCTAAAAATAAATAAATTATTTAATAAAAATACTTTGCGACGGGTTATACATTTTTTGCGACGGATTATACAATTTTTTGCGACGGATTATACATTTTTTTGTAATCGAAATTATATTTAAAAAGAAAATAAAATACGTTTTTATCCGTCGCAAAATCCGTCGCAAAATATTTGCGACGGATAAACCGTCGCAAAACTGTGTTTTTGCGACTAAAAAATGCGACGAAGAAAAATCGTCGCAAATCCGTCGCAAACTAGGGTTTGCGACGGAATAACCCTAGTTTGCGACGGTAATATTCCGTCGCAAATCTGCTGTTTTTTTGTAGTGAGAACTACTAAACTAGATCAGTATATCAATCCACCCCGAACGCAGTGGGAGTATGGTTTGTCCATTACCCATTGCAGGACCTTATGGTCTATAGGGTAGATTGATGACCTATAGTCCTTCGTGGACTGTATAGGATCCTGATCATAGAGGTTGGTTTAAAAGCCATAACCTTGTGAATGGAGTTTGATACTCCAATTCTGTTGAAACTCTTGTAGAACCACCTGAGTATCTCAGGCCCAATGGGAGAAATTAGAACTACATGGAGAAGAGTCAAATGAATAGGAAAGTTTAACTTTCAACGCAAAGCTGAGTAATTTAGGGGTGATTCCCTAAAAGGTAGAGAGTTAACCAGACCGTGATCTCTCTTACCACTCAGTCTTACTTGATTTCGTCAGAAAGCAAGAAATAAGGGTGATTCCCTAAGACTTCCTTGTCGAACAAAGGAATCTGAATTCATTCAGAACAGAAGGGTTTTTAGCTAAGAACAAATGGCGGATTCGTTACAAAGCAGAAAATAGGGGTGATTCCCTCAGACCTTTTTGCGAGACTAACGGTATCTTAATTTATTCAGAAAGAACCTTTGGCAGGATGCCTACCATAGCTTATATCCTTTGGGGATTAAAGCAAACCTCCAGGTCATTTCAAAGTCATATATTTTAATATGTGGACTTGACCAGAATGTTGATAAGTCTTTCGTAGACTGGGCATCAATATTAGTAAAGTAGTATGTAGATTAGTGTTTGTGAATGGTAACATCAAAGCGCTTGGAAACAACATGGGTGTGTTATCTCAAGTCGAGTCCGACATGCCATCGGGATCCATTCTAAAGGATTTGATTCGCTCAAATCGAGAATCGATCATTGGCAATCCCATCCATTCATCTGGTTAAGATATTCGGCATGCAACATTCAACGATGTAGTCTACCCTACCTCTCGTGAATGGTTATCTAAACCTGAGGATGAATACGAAATGGGATGTTTAGTGAATCCTCAAGTCTCTTCGGGAGAATGAGGAATAATATGCTAGTATATTCAGGTGCAAACTAGAATATAAGTGATAACACTGATTCTGGCTTTAGGTCAGATTGAGGATGATCGTTAAGTCGATTTGGTCCTCAGTGTTGAATCCAAAAGCATATTGAAAGTGTACCACCGGATTAGATGGAAATGCGACGTTTCGATCCCAAAGATTGACTCAAGCCGCCAACCTACCTGACCCGTGTACCAGGTCACATGGTATTCGGATTCTAAGGCTGCGCTGGGGTCACCGACCTACCTGCGGCACACACCGGTCGTGCTTGGAAGGATGAATTACTAAGATGCGCTTGGAGGTACATATTTGAGGATACGCCTCACTTGTTTTGAGCAAGTGGGAGAATGTTGTAGATATATATATATAAAGGGTGTGCTCTAAAACAATTAATCCACTTGCCTTTCGTGCAAGTGGGAGATTATAGGTGTAGTGCCGAAAGACAATTATATAATTGTTTTTGGACAGAATTAATAATTCATCTTATTATATGCATGTGTGCTTATAATTAAGACACTCTAACAAAACCCTAAGTACCTCGTTTATGTAATCACATAACTCGGTGTATGGCTATACACAAGAGGATTGAGTTAGTGAGATGTACTTAAAATTAACTTAGTCCGTAGCGTTTAATAATCTCGAGTATGGGTCTCATGATTAATTTGCTATTAATGCGCCTGAGAACACTTTAGGTGTGTGACAAATCTTATCCGGATTTGTCGGTAATAGTGGTACTAGCGGGGCATTTATATATGATGATAATCATATAAATTTGGACCGATTTGATTTGAGTTCTCGATATAATTCCGTAATCGAGAAGTCTTATCGAATCACAAGATGATCATATATGGATTAATCTTAATCCCGAGGTGATCTGCATTTAACGCTTAGACTAGGGTAGAGTTTGATGTGTTAGTAAGGATCACTTTGAAGTATGTGGTCCAACACTTCTCGCTGGCTCTATTCAGGATAAGTGAGTATTACGTGTTATCACGATATGGAATCCATTCATTCCTCGGGAAGTAGAGAGACAGCCTCTTATTTGTTGACCCTAAAGCGATCGATCGGCCGAGTTCATATTATATTGGATATGAACTAATTGATCACTAGGGGTTAATGGTAAATAAGGATAAGATGTTTCGAGAAGGGTTTACGGAAATATCCCGAATCGAAGTGAACACTCTATGGAGGATTTATCCGTATGTAATGATTATATCAGTGGACGCTTTCGACTCATAAATTGAGTGTAAGTTATCTATATTCGATAGAGTTCGATTTCGGGTTTATGGTGGTGTAATCCCGAATTAATAGGTTGGATATAATTATTCGTCTCGATTTAATAATTTTATCTAATTTATTGTATCTACTGAATATGGGTCTATGGTCCCCGACGTGGCTCCTAATATAGCATAATTGGATTTCTCGTCGTTGCACCTCAATTATAATTAAATAGTGGATTGGGCTATTTAATTGATATGTAGATTAATTGTTTAGTTGGACTAAATAATTAAATACACGGAAAAGACATTTTTCATGGACTCGGCCCAAATTGGTGTGTTGACCCTTTTTGACCTAATTGGTCAAATATAGAAATATGCGCATGACTTATTTGACTTAGTGTTGGGGCGCATATTTGCATTAATATATTATTAAGAAATTATTTTTCTTGGATAATTATTTAATGTGTGATTTATCTTTTATTTGTTAAATGATAATTCATGGAATATTAGATAATAATATGATTTATCCTAATTTGTTTGGGATAATTATTTTATTTATCTTTTATTTGGAAAAAGGATTAATGTAATAATTATCTCTTAATTATTTAATCATTAGATGTTAAGTTTTACTCTCCTATATAAAGAGAGTTCTTCCAAGCCTTTTGACACACAAAAATATCACGCCATTAGTGTATGAATATAGCTTGGAATTTTCGGCTATAGTTCTTCGGGTTTCGAGTTGGAATAATCTTCGGGATTATTCCGGTAGCATATCAAGGAGGTCAAGGCGGGAAACACTATCCACTGGTGTTCTTTGGGAGACACGCGTTGGAAGAGGCGTGGCTTCTCAAATACGTGTTCTTGGAGATCTATCATTCTTGGAGTTAAGCACCATAAAAAGGTAGGCTCCTAAACCCCTTATAGGTTTAGATCTTTAATTTATGTTCTTTGTTTCGTTTAGATCTAGATCTGATGCCTTCCGCTGCGTAATCGGGCCAATTCATGATTGATCCGACGATATTACATCTAACAAATACACATATTTTCCTTTTCACTTTTGTTCTTAAAATATATTTATTTTCCGCATTCATTGATTCTGTTCGAATTTCAGACAGAGTAGTGGAAGTTTTTCTTAATTTTAATGCTTTGTGACTGATATTGGACATTAAAAAACACTTTAAAAATCTGACTCGAACAAGATCATAATAATCATTATATTCTAACTTAATTGGATAACAATAGTTTGATGTGAAAATACGAGGCAGCTCCCGGTCCACTAAAGATATATAACGAGGAGAAGTAGTTCTCCTCATTAATTATATGTTACATTGAATGAAAATATATTCTCCTCGTTAAAACTATTCTTAATGATGATAAATCTCGACGTTACAAAATCAATTGCTCATAATAATACAAATATTCAATGACAACACATCTCCTCATTATAGGGTAATTGATCTTCAATTAATTAATAACGATTCATCCCCTCCCCTTATTACACGGGCTAGTAACCCCGTCACTAAATCATAATAATCCCCTCCCCTTATTACATGGGCTATTAATCCCGTCACTAAATCATAATATATAATTACTATATATCCTCTCATTATAAGAATATACACATTTTCCCAATACAACAAGAAAAAAGACGGGCAGAAAAGGGGCACCCATCAACTATGATGCACCGACACTTCAATCTGGACGCCGTGCGCCGTGTCCGACACTCCGACACGACACGACACGCTCCGACACGCTCCGACACCGTGTCCGACACGTGTCGGCTGATTAAATTAATATTATTTAAAATTTTAATATCCGACACACCTCCGACACGTTGTCGACACCTCCACACGGTGCCGACACCTCCCGACACCCATGAACACAATTTTTCAATCTTTTTTGATGAAACACGAAAATATACATTTTCTATCTTGATTACTCAGTATTATGTTTATATGTTTTTGTTATAGACAATCGCTTTTACACTTAATTTGTAATATTTTGAAAGTCAATCATAATTTTCTTTTACTTTTGACACCGTGATAGATAACAAATATCTATTTTAGATATTGATAGAGTTTAAGTATTACATATCTTATTTTGTATAGTTGTTTAGACTTGCATGAATATTTTTTTGATAAATTTGAATATATATATATATATAGAGAGAGAGATGTATATATAGATGTTAAGCAACATCAGAACCCCTTGTAATCATGTTTTTCTTGCATAATGAATCTTTCATTTCGGAAAAATAAATAAATAAATATATATATATATATATATATATATATATATATATATATATATATATATATATATATATATATATATATATATATAGAGAGAGAGAGAGAGATGTATATATAGATGTATATATGTGTGTGTATATATATATATATATATTATATGTAACGATATTATAAAGTAGTGTCGTGTCCTTAAATTTTAGAAACTAGCCATGTCCGCTGTCTGCCATTATGCCGCACATGGCAAGGTCTCAGTGTCCTCAACAACATAGCCCATCAAGCAAGCAAAAAAGAAAAAAGAAAAAAGAAAAAAAAAAAAGGGGGCCACAAAGCGCAAATCACATCACTAGATGACAAAAGAATTTTATCCATTGTGTTTCAAAAAACATGTAAAAATTATCTCTAGTAAGAACAAAAGATGTGGTAATTTGTGTATATTATTGTATTTTCAAAGTATTACAATGGTGGGTATATATATACACCATACAAGGGTATCTAGGTAACTACACAACAAGTAATTTATAATACAATATGTAAATATTAAGTATTAACGGTATTTGTAATAATGTCTTCGACACGCCCCCGTAATCCCGTGGGTATAGAGTAGACACGGAGATTGGTCTTCAGGTTGGCAAATCGCGGATTCCCCAACGGCTTGGTAAGCAAGTCTGCAAGTTGATCTTTGGAAGTGAGGAAGGCAACATTGAGTTTCTTGGCAGTAATAAGCTCACGGACATGATGAAAGTCAATTTCTATATGCTTAGTGCGCGCATGAAAGACGGGGTTGTGTGCAAGATAGGTAGCACCAATGTTGTTACACCATAAGGTGGGCGTGGGGGAAGTAATAAGCATATCGGTGAGGAGACTGCGGATCCACTGTATCTCGGCGGCAGTGTTAGACAAGGTCTTGTACTCAGCTTTAGTGCTACTTTTGGAGACGGTAAGGTGTTGTTTGGAACGCCAGCTAATAAGGTGATCGCCAAGAAAAATACAGTAAGCCCCAATAGACCGTCGGTTATCCGGATCAGCAGCCCAGTCAGAGTCAGAGTAGGCACGCAGATGCAAGGAGGAACGGCGAGAGAAGAATAGACCCTCAGAAATCGTGGCCTTGAGATATCGAAGTAAACGCTTAACCGCTAACCAATGAGCCTCGGTTGGGGCATGCAAAAATTTGCTGGCCTTATGAACCACAAAGACAATATTTGGACGGGTAAAACTCAAATATTGTAGGCCTCCAACTACTGTACGATAAAGAGCCGGATCAGAGAATAAAGGACCCGGATCGTGGTATAGGCGAGTGGAGGCAGCCATAGGGGTCGAGCACGGTTTAGACTTGTCCATATTTGCCTTTTGGAGTAGTTGAAGGATATATTTGCGCTGCATGAGAAACAAACTATCCGTGGTGTGAAGTGCCTCGACACCAAGGAAGTATGATAAATTGCCGAGATCCTTGACCAGGAAATGGGTGCCCAGAAACCGAATAACCTCTTCAATGTGAATAGCGCTGTTGCCAGTGATGATAACATCATCCACATAAATAAGGATATATAACCGAATAGGGCTGCTAGAGTAAACATACAAGGACGTATCAGCTTTGGAGCCGACAAAGCCAAACCGGGTGAGAATGTCAGTGAAACGAGAGAACCATGCCCGAGGTGCCTGTTTAAGGCCATATAGGCTCCGCTTTAAGCGGCAAACATAGTCTGGATGATCGGGGTGGGCAAAACCAGGAGGTTGAGCCATATACACTATCTCAGTGAGGTTGCCATGAAGAAACGCATTTTGAATATCCACTTGCCGAAGTGACCAGCCCTGTGAAATAGCAAGAGACAACAGAACATGTATAGTTACAGGTTTAACAACAGGACTAAACGTTTCGGTGTAATCAATGCCCTCTGCCTGATGAAAACCTTTGGCGACGAGGCGAGCCTGGTGACGTTCAACATGACCATCCGCATGGTGTTTGGTGCGAAACACCCATTTATTTCCAACTACATTCATATTCGTGTGATAGGGCACTAGTTCCCATGTGTTAGTACGAAGTAGAGCATTAATTTCGTCTTGCATGGCATCACGCCAGACTTCGTGTTTGGAGGCTTCGGTGTAAGAAGTGGGATCAGGATGTGTAGTGGTAGCAATAAGGGCTTTGGGAAGAGGGTATTTAATAAAATCGGGGTTTTGTTTAGGCTTTAGCGTTTTGGTGCGGTGCGAGTGGTCATAGGGTGCCGAGGGAGAGGGGTGGTGGTGGGTTCGGTGAGGGTGAGGAGGAGAGGTCGGTGTTTGGTGAAACAAGCGAGGTAGGCGCGGGTTGTGGGGAGATTGCTGTTGTTGGGGTCCCAGGTGGGGAGGAATGCGATGCGGGTGTGGGTTTGGGAATGGTGGTTCGCGGAGCAGTAGGAATGGCTGGTAAGAGCGAAGGTAATAAAACGGTCCGAGTTGTAGGAGAAGGGGGAGGTAGCGCAGGTGTATAGGGAAATACCTTTTCATCGAAGATAACGTGTCGAGCAATGTAGACACGACCAGTTGATAGGTCAAGACACTTGTAACCATGGTGGGAAAGACTGTAGCCAAGGAAGATACAAGATTTGGAACGGAAATCCATTTTGTGACGGTTGTAAGGGGAGGTAGGTAACATGCACAACCAAAGCGCGGAGGAAGGAGTAATCGGGAAGGCGGTGATAAACGAGTTCAAAGGGGGATTTGTTGTGGAGGACACGAGAAGGTAAGCGGTTGATAATGTAGGTGGCTGTGGTGAAAGCATCTTCCCAATAAGGAAGAGGAAGATTGGAATGGGCGAGGAGGGAAATGCCAACTTCGGTAATTTGACGGTGGCGACGTTCGATGGCTCATACTTGTTCATGAGTATGAGGAGCGGAGCGACGATGGTGGATGCCGAGTTGAGTTAAGGTGCGTTCAAAATGACGATATTCCCCACCCCAATCAGTTTGGATGTTCTTAAGTTTGGTATTAAATTGCCTTTCGATAAGTGCTAAGAAGGACGGAAAAATAAGTTCAACATCAGATTTTCGTTTTAGAGGGTAAAGCCACAAATATTTCGTATAGTCATCAAGAAAACTAACATAATAACGATTTCCATAAATAGAGGATTCAGAAGGTCCCCAAACATCCGAGTAAATCAAATCCAAAGAGGAATGGGAAGTAAAATCCGAAGTACGTAAAGGTAAACGATGACTCTTAGAGAGTTGACACGGAGCACAAACCGCATCCGGTGGTTTATTTGGAATAGAAATAGATAAACTGCTTAAGGCCTGACGAAGAACCGGGTGGGAGCAATGGCCGAGACGGTGGTGCCACGTAGTGATGGTGCTAGACGCAGAGTGATGGGCTTGAACATGATTGCGAGGAAGATGGTGGAAGTGGTAGAGACCGTCACGAACGAAGCCTTTAAGAAGCGTGGTGCCGAGTGATCCTTCACAAGAAAGAAAGAGGCATGAAATTCAAAATACACAGAGTTATCAGCACAGAAACGTTGAACGGATAAAAGATTTTTGGTTAAATTAGGTGACACAAGGACATTAGAGAGATGATACGTGCGAGAGTCGGAATAATACTTAGAGCTGCCAAAGTGAGAAATAGGCAAACCTGAACCATCGCCAATGTGAACTTGCTCAGGACCGTCATAGGCTTCAGAGTTGACATTTAGATTGCGGAAATCGTTTGTAAGGTGATGGGTGGCACCCATGTCGGGAAGCCATTCAGCGTTGGGGTGGTAGGCAGGGTGGGTTGCATAAGCTTGGGGAGGGCGTGGGTTACGGGGTAGTGGTGGGGGGTTGGCTGCCGGGTCAGCAGATTGCTCGTACCTGTAATAACATGCATGGGCAGTATGCCCTACTTTTGCACAAATTTGACAAATAGAGGAAGTAGGATCGTTACCAGCATTGTTTTGACGAGAAGTGCCACGTCCGCGACCACGACCACCACGCCCCCGATAATTAGGAGAGTGGCGCGCCACGGTTAGGAGTGGAGTTGTCTTTGGGTGTTGTTGTATTTGCACTGGTATGAGGTGCTTGCGTGCAAGATTGGCTTGAGGAGTGTTGGTGGCGAGGACCGGTGCAAGAGAGTCGGCCGATTGTCTTTGAATGCGGCTTTCAAAGTGGTTAGTAGAAGCGCGTATAGTTCATCGGGGAGATTGAGTCACGTGTGGAGACCAGGGTAACCAGAGAGTCGTAATCATGCCCGAGTCCAATGAGAGATAGGCCACAAAGTCGTCGCCTGACGAATCTGCTTTCTAGGCTATCAATCCTTACCGGCGCGATGTACGGGTCAAATCAGTAGTGCTTAGTCTGGTGAGTCAGTCGTATCCTCGGAAATGAAGGCATAATTCAAAGTGTGGTTAAACACCAAAGTTTATTATTAACTCGATCTAAGTCGCAGCTTTTACCATTTTCCTCGGGTTAGATAGTTAGACTAGTTAGATTGTTAGTAAAGCAATAAATAAATATATAAATATAAAAATAGATAATATATATATTTTTGGATCTAAAAGAATACTTTCTTGAATCAATATCTTTTTGTAGTGAAATTGAATGAGATGATCTTTCCTCGATGCAAGGAAGTCAATTATGTATGAACCACAGATTGCTGCCTAGATAATTCCTCCTCACACAAGCGTATTAAATTGTCATATGTCTAGTCTTCGTCAATGTCATCTTAAACACGGTCACTCCCGTTTTGTCATACTGGCCGTTTTAAGATATCAATTAAGCAGGTGATTTAACGTAATAATATCGTGAAGATAATTTTAATAAGATTTATCTCTCCCAAGACAAATCGCTTCGGGGTAGAAATCGGATTCAGTTGTCACGCTTTCACTCGGCCAATTTTACCTCCGGTCTTTCTATTACGATCTCGTATTCTAATCGCGAGTTGTCAATTCATTAGATTACGTTTCTAGTAAAAATCGAGTGGCTAATTGAATTTTTACTTTCATTAAGTGCAAATAGAAAGAGATTCATTATAATTGGTTTTAATCATTATTACCAGAGTCGATCATTCATTTTACCAAAATGATTAACTAATTCAGATTCATATCTTGGCTATATATATTTTTAGCTTAACATAATTATATATAATATATAAATAGAAATAGAAATAGTAAACATAATAATATTAGAATATATTACCGATTACAACTGCTGAATCGGGGTTGTTTCCACCGGATGTAGTATAACAAAGCTTCGATTTTAACAATCTTCGATAATTATTCCGCCATTACAACGCTACTATAACTACTTTATTTATATATATAAAAACATATATATACATACATAGACATATGTATATATAAGGGCCCAAAGTAAAAAAGAAAATAAGATAGATGAAATATATATATATGGATGTATATATATATTTTGGGACGTGTGTGTGTGTGTGTATATATATACTAGGAAAAGAATCGCTCGTGCTCCGCACTATTGGTGCCCCGGTTTATTTGCTTTGGTGGATCATTTCCAAAACCAACCATGTATGATCTTCCCTTTGGGTTTTTGCCTAGTACATAGTCCATCTGCATTTCAGATCGACATTATTATCATATTTGTATACTATATACTATTATCATGTGTGACATTGTAAGTTAGGGGATATTGTTACCTGTTGTTTGGGAAAAGACATAAGGTGATCTGAGCCAAACTTCTGATCTCCACAGACAACTTCTTGCTTGTGAGTAGCTAGCAGATCACTATACACAATGAAGAGGAAGGCCGTGTCCGAAACATATTGTGTGTTTGCACCATCCCTTAGGTGAATCATACCCCTGATAAAATTGTACTCCAATCAGTCATCTTTAGAGGGTAATGATAAAAGAAATGAACATTCTTTGATCTTAAAGGGTACCTGGAGAAATGTAGACTTGGTGGTGTGGACTCTCAGGAAGGATTGAGCAAATGTAACTGTCAGTTTCTTGTTTGAAACTGCTTAGATCATCATGACCTTCAAATATAGTTGTTCATGCAATCATTGGTAAAAATATGAATCAAAGGGAAAAAGTCTGATATTCGTTTGATTATCGAGAAATAAGGATAAAATAGGGTGGAATGTTTACTTGGGTTAGGAGAAGCTGGGCTCCTGCATATTTGAGATCCCAGCTAAATTCAGATACAGTCCCACTAATGGTTTCTTCACTGATGTAATCTCTAAAACTTGAATTGCCAGTTGCAATGTACAACCATGTTGATGCCCATAGTAACTCATCCTGCATATATTACATAGGTAAGGTAACCATTCAATTCATTTAAATTACTGCCTTTTCCTATGTTTTTTGCTTTTCCATTTGAGCCCTGATTGAAAGAAGAATGTTCTAATATTACCCGATTCTACACATATGATTTTTCAATCAGAATGTACAATGTCCAGGTACATTGACCTTCTTTTATAAGGATGAGGGAAGTAGAAACATACAATAAAAGGAAACAAACATACAATAAAAGGAAACATATGTATAAGGAGATGAAGGAGATAGAGTGTGTACATTGTAGCCAAAGAAAGAGCAGTAGAAAGGGCACTCTCCATTATCGGTACCTTTGTATGTGTTAGCAAACTTAAAAAGCTATGGACAAAAACAAACTTAATTTTATCAATTTGGGTAAGATCACTTGTATTTCTGTCTTTAAAACAAGTAAAATACAGATTGAAACCACTCAGATTAAAGGGAAACATGTACCTAGCAGAATCTCTGTTCAAATCTTTACAATAAAGAATGTCAATGCAAGAGAAGTAGTACCCGTTTGGCTTTGTTAAGTAGGCGCGAGAATAGACATGATCAGAGTGCCTAAAACGATAGAAGCAGCAGCCATTGCAGCAGATGTTTCTGCTGCAATTTCAGTACCTGGTTGAATTTGATTTATTTTCAACACTGTTCTTGGTGTTTTCATGTTTTCTGGCCTCACCCAACATTCAGGATCTTTCACTGGATCCCCAACCTTCATAATATTGATAGAAAAAAATCAGACAATTGTTCTTTACAACTTCAATCTATTTGCATCCATCACAATCTTTAAACACCCTCCTTCCAAATTATTGGACTTCTTAAACCTCTACCTAAAGATTCAAAGTTAATCTAGGTTGCACAAGTACAAAAACGGATTGAATACATCAATCATCAACTCAAAAGAATAAATATATATTATCCAAACTCTGGTTTTTACCTGAACATACAATCGGTTGCGATAATGGCTAGCTTTAAGGAAGAAATGAATTCCCCAGCGGATAGCAGCATGAACATTATGCATTTCTCCAGCAGCTTTAAGCTCTGTTCCATAAAAAATGGCAGCCCATGACAATGTTGTTATTGTAAATGCCATAGGGAGTCCATATTTCATATTATCCCCTGCATCATAGTATCCTCCAACCAAGTCCACCTATATTCAACCAACATGAACAACCAATTTCACTTAAAAAGCCGATTGTCATAGATTCATGCGTTTAAATTGCAACATCAACAACCAATTTCTTAGTTAATGAACGACATAAATAAAAAGTGAAAGTCCTCACCCCTAAGGCATCTTGTTTCCCTTTAATCGTCGGCTCATACATAACACCACTCAAAATTCTAATAGCACAATGCTCATAATCAGTATTCAATGCATATAAACCATACCTACGCAGCAAATTAGACGATTAAAAATAGTGTTTAACGACATAAAAAATCTTTTTCTGAAGCAGCGAGAATACCAAATAATAAAGTTAGGTGTTGGGTGACATAGGGGGGTTTCGGCAGTAGCAGAGAAATGCGAGTGTACTGTGACGGTGTCCCTCATCTTTTGTTGATGCCTTTCTGCCAAATTTACTACATGAAATAACAAACTTATTTAGAATCTGACAATTTCTTTAGACAACACACAACCAACAATAGCATAACAAAATTGAAATTCTGGACACATAGGAAAGGCAAGAACATAGAAGTGGCTCACAAGCTATTCCATTATAATGTTTTGTCCGGATTGAAATTCAGTACGGGTCATACTTCTACAACACTAAAAAACCTCCATGGTTCCTCAACAACTATGAATCTCTTCCATGCCGCCACAGCTGGAAAAAGCTCCAAGTGACAAACGAATATTAGTTGTCATGTTAATAAGGAAAAATAGACATCAATTGCAATAGACAAATTAAAGCTCAATACCTCAACGGACTTCTGAAGATCTATAGATGTACGATCGTTCTCTGATTGCAAGAAAAAGAAAACGGAGAGAAAAAACAGAACGCCAGATATATTGTTCCACCTACGAAGCAATAGCAGATTAATAACGAAAAACCAAATCCCTAACAATAAAAAACATTCAAGAAAGATGATCGGCGTCGGTCCTCAAATGTTGAAAACAACAGAAACCAACATATTTCAATCGCATATTTGTTTACCATGACAAACAAAAATTATTAGTTCTTCTATTAAAAGGAAAAATAGACACCAACTGCAATAAACGAATTAAAGCTCAATACCTCAACCGATTTCTAAAGATTGTCGATCTCTATGAGCGTTCTATGATTGCAATGGAAAAAAACGCAGAGAAAACGGAATGGCGATGAAGAAGCCTGCCGCTGCTGATTTAATGTTGCCCCTGTTGTTCAATCGACTTGTTGCTGATTTAATGTTGCCCCAGCATTAGAAAGTCTCCAATATGGTTGCGCTCTACGTCAAAGAACCGGTATTCACCTAAAATCATGTAAACTTTGGTCATAAAAAGAATCTAAAGCTTTTGGATTAATGCATACGAACATATCTTACCCATCAAATCAAATGTCGCAACATCAGAATCTGCAATGCAACTGAACACCAGCTTACCGAGACCAATCAGACAACCCCACAAAAAATAATCAAGCCAACACAGTAGGGATTTTGTCATCATATTGATTTTACGATTATATTTCATTATTTCAACCATAAAGATACGGTTGAACCATAATCAGACCGCGGGACAGGGACACTCAATCAACTGAATAATAGCTCAGTGACCTAAACCATCCATTAATCAGATGATTAAACCGGACAGACTGTCATCGGGTGTAGACCTTCAGTCAAACCTAAACCAGGCTAGAAATGTAAAGGAATCAGCTATTATACCAGAGCAAACCGATTTGTAGCACAAGTCTGAACCGATAGATAATTCGATTTCATAGCCGTTAAAAGTCCGACTTTTTACCATCCTCTGAATCCGGTTAGCCGCAGACCTAATTCATCACCAAAGCGCACAAAATCAGGCAGATATCACATTCAAATCAGTAACAAATGATATAGACGATATTAACGCGAAAAAGATTCACCTTATCATTCAATTTGACTGCGCATCCTTCGAAATCGGGGAGTAAATGCTGAAATGAGCATCGTATCAATGAAAGGGCAGACTTTTCATACCCAAAACCTTCACAACGGAAATAAGCAAGTAATCAGGCAGATATCGTTCTCAAACAGAAAAATAAATGATATAAATACGATATATAAAGGAAAGAATGCACCTTTATTTCTAATCAATCGAATCGCGAATTGAATGCTCCGAAAATCAAGCCTTCATGGTAACCCACGTTGCTGTGAATCTGGGACGGACTGAATCATCACCGAATCATCTTATGAGCAGTTCGTGTATGCAGGCACTAAATCACCCATCTTTCCGCCTGCAGAAGCTGAAAGCGGACATTGAAGGGACGGAGGGGTGACAGCGACGAAGAAAAAGGGGTGAAACCGTTCAACCACCGGAGAAAACAACAACAACTCCCGTCCAACTCTCGTCCTTTTTTATTTTATGGGAGTATATATTTGTTTTGGCTCGAAAAAAGAAACAACTGGGCGATAGGAACAAAGAAACAAGTGGCAGCACCAAACAGTAGATAGGATAATAATACTAATATAAAATATCTATATACTAATTAAATTTCATGCGTCCAAACAGTAGATAGGGGCAAAAAAATGCGGCAGGCTTCCCTCCTATTGAACACGTCACCAGCTTCACTTGCCTTCTTATTACATAGAGTAAGATACACACAAGTGTATGCAAAGAAGAAAGAAAAGAAACGAAGAATGGGGAAAAGAGGGCTCCTCTTTAGTCTTATTTAGAACATATATATAGCCTACAAAAGGGGGGACGGACTGGGTCGGGTAAGGGCCGGACCGGGCCGGGATAATCATTACATTCATCCCCCTTAATTATCCAATTTCCGGATATAATTTTATATTTTGAAATAAAACTTCTAAAATTCATATCTTGAGTTCTAGATCTCCAAATGACATGATTCTAGAGGCATTGGAAAGCTCGTTGAATGATCTACAACTTTCATGAAGGACTCTTCTTCAAAAAATGTCTTTTTGATGGGCTATTCGTTCGTCGAAAATATTTCTCGATTTCCACTAAATCGAATCGATTGACCACTTGACTTAATGATACTTGAGTTGTAGAAGTCCGATTGATGTGATTCAAAATGCGTTGGAAAGCTCTTTCAAAGATCTACAACTTTAATTAAGGACACTTCTTCAGAAAATGCCGTTTTAATGAGCCATTTGTTCGTCGAAAATATAATTCGTTAGTAGTGATTCATTAACCAGGAGCCAACTTAACCACTTAAGTTAAGTTAGTGGCACTCTTATATCCCTAAAAATAACTCTTTTAGGCCTCAAGCGTGTGTCATTACTCGGGATTTTGGTCAACCTATAATTCTCGCAATAAACCACCAAAATACCAAACGAATCTGACAGCGACACTCAGTTTCTTAAACCGGTACAAAACTTATAAAAACTTATAAAAATACGATAATTTATATAATAACCACTACTAACATATTTGGATAAAATTAAGTAATTATTGACTTAAATTGGTACAATAATGCTCAAAGTGGTATCAATATTGAGGTAAAATGTCGTAATAATGATCATTAATTTGTCTCTCATCACAACTCCCCACTTTGCTTTTGGTCGTCCTCGAGCAAAACAAGTTATAAAACAAAATGAATGAGAGATAAATTCATGAAGATATAAGATATAAGGGACAACCAGATGCTGCAACCATTAGAATTACAACCAGGCGTTAACCCCAATATAAATGTATAACAGTGTGTGTGTGACAAGTCTTTTCAATTTCCACTATCCTCTCTTGAATAATTCAAGCAACGCACAAATATCCATTCAGATAGTCCTAATGACTTTCTAGGTATAGCGAGAATGATTCCACACAAAGTTCTCCGTGTACTTATTAGGATAATCCTAAAGCATATCATTCGGATTTATCTTTGGGGATAGTCGAGGAAGATAACTAAGTTTCCAACCATATTTCCATATTGTCATTTTTTTTTATAATTATTATTATTATTTTTTCGATTTTTAATTTTCACATTTGTAGCATATGCCTTCATTCCCAGCAATAGGACGTTTCGTGATAACACCCTAGCTGGACTACTATCATCAGCGATCGGGAGCTTTTAAACCTCATAGTGATATAGGGCGTTTCGTGATAACGCCTCTCGCACTCAAATCATTGGTAGCTACAACCGACATATAGATAGTTCATCTTAATTTGGTATTCTTCTTTAACTTATATCCTTCCTATCACATTCAAACTTTCGGATATTCACAAGACACATTCAAAAGTTAGGTACTAAGTTACTGCAATTATCTATAGAATAACCACTAGGATCTTGAATGGATACTGATTTAAAATTTTCCGCTTCAATATCAAAGGCTTTACGTGAAGGAATTCATGTTACACAAATATATTTGGAATTACAATGCACTTACGGTTCACGTTGGTTATACACATCCAAATTGATCATTATATCTTCAAATCCATGAAATATATACCTTATACAATTTATTTTAATCAACTAAATAATGCTCGGAAAAAATCGAAAACTAAGGGATTTATTGATACAAAATAAACATTAATTACATTCTTTAGACCAACGACTCCACTCCCCACTTACGAACTTACATTGTCCTCAATGTAAAGTGAATGTAAATAAGTTGTTGGGAAAGCAATGGTGCACTAAAACAAGTCAAAACAAATACTCGGATGATATTAAAGGGTGGGTGGGTGGGTTAAAGTTATGACCTCCTCAATTCCATAGTATTTGAACTAATACATGTCACACGTTATTTGAAATTTAAAACAGACTAGATCATGAAATGTAACGTATGACAAAGTATTAACTCTGAGTCTTTTATACCCAGATCCTTAAGGGTTATTTCAAATCGTTCGAACAACCTAAGTCCAAGAAATGACGCATTTGAATTTTTCTCTTTTTTTTCCATCGGGATTTTCGGATAACCACCTAATCATTCCCTTTTTTAATGACATTCAAACATTCATCCTAAGACTTGGTGAAACAAAATGAAAATCAATCCGAAGTATTACCAAAGTATCATCCAAAGTATGAGTAATTATTATATTTAACATTTTATGGTCGCCTCCGGTAGCGCTTTTGGTTAACGTCGTTTGCTCGACAAACTTAAACAACTAATATAATATACTAAACTAAATGGGATACTTCTAACAATTACTCACCAAAGCATGTAACAATTAAGCACACGAATCAACTAGAAATAAATGCTTAATGAGTAAATAGGAAGGATAGTACCCGTGATTTCACTATATTTATAGTCTATAGCTAGACTTTTCCTTGCTTCAGTTTTTAATGCACTGGTGGTGAGTCATCCTCACGCACCACATCCTTCTTCAATACCGGTTTCCAACAGAGGTTAGACAATTTCCACCAATCCAAACGATTCTTGACCTTTTCCTTTGATTTTTGAGCCTTCGGTTTGTGAGCTTTTACATTATTGCTGAAGTCATCTTCTTCAATTACTGCGTGTTAGTACGATCCACAAAGAAAAAGGACACAAGGGTCCACACAAGAACAAGATTCTAGTGTAGTGTATGGATATTTCAATGAGTTGTAAATGTTGAAGACAACGCGCTCATCATTCACTCCCAAACTAAGCTCTCCTTACGAACATCGATCAAAGGGGTATTAATAGTTAAGTGCCGAAAAGTGTCAAGAAAACATGCATACCTCTTATCCAACTTCATCTTTTTGATTTCCTTTTTCGGGGAATGGGGGAGTAATTCAAGATCAATTAAAGCAGGGTTAGAATGTATACCTCCATTATCCTTATCGTTAGACGAAGATGGTAAAGCTTCCTGGAATGATTGTGCCTTTCATGCGGACCTTTGTGTGTCATCATTCATGCACCTTTTTCTTCAAAATATGCACCTGGATATGGTGTCGCCTATCGATTGAACCGAGGTGAATTTGGGTTGAGCCGGATAAGGTTCGGTTTGAATTGGCCCTTTCAAACTTGATTCCTTTTTAACCTGCTCATTGGACAAGGTCCTTAGATCATTCAGTCTTGGATTTTTCAATATTCTAGGAACCTTGACCCATTCCTCATCCTCACTTTCAAGTTTAATATATCTGTTTTGTCTTAGGAAATCTTCAATAATGTCCTCTTCCTCTTTGGTGAATTCAGGTTCATCTTTAGATTCCACATTCTTTTCAAATTTACCATCTAAATCATCCTCTACTTCATTATTTCCGAAGTTTTCTAATCCATTACTTCCACAGATTCTTCCACTTCTAGTAATAACAGCAGTTACCTCTTTCGGGTTTCTTTCAGTATTACTTGGCAGTCCTTCTGGGGGTCTACTGTTTTTACGTTCCTCTTCTCTACTCAAATGATATTCCGAATTCCGTAATGAAGCTTCTACAATTCTCATTCTGGTATCATGTCCACTTATAGATGTTTTCAACGTACTCATATCCTTAGTGGATTGTACTATAGAAGTCATCATAGTTTCCATATTTTGAGCTTGAGTTGACATCATACCCATCAGAATTTCGATTAATTTCTCCCATTTATCAACTCCTTCAGGTTGAGTTGAACTTTGGGTGACTGGTATGCTTTGAGTGGTATGTTGTGGATAAGGTCTAGGTAATGATTGTAGGTTCTGATTCGAGGTATCTCCTTGATAAACTGGATTATTGTATGAATTCTTATATTATTGAATCGATAATTGTGGTTGTCCTTGCTTACTAGGGGTTTCAGACCAACGAAAAGTAGGGTGATCTCTTCTAATAGCATTAAACGAGTTTGAATACGCATTATTCAAATTCCTATGCTGTTGTAAAAAACTCACCTTTTCCCTTGAATATCCTTCTGGTTCTTCCATCCCTAATGACACATTATCATGATTTGAGTAGTCATTCGATATGATATTTTCTGAGTTTACATTTTTACTGGCTAATAAGCCGTCAAATTTCCTACTCAAATTCTCCAAGTGTGCTAGGACTTCTGTATTCGATGTACTTTCTCCTGCAAATGCTACTTTTCTTGTGTTAGAACCGGTTTCCCACATTCGATTGTTTTTGGAAATCTTTTCTATAGCATCGTAAACTATTTGAGCTTCACTCATCATTAACGAACCACCACATGCATGATCAACATCTGCACGTGAGTCTTTTCTTAATTTACGACAGAAAAGTTGGATTTGCATTTCTAAGGAATAACCATGATCGGGACAAGCTCTTAATAGCTTTTTAAATCTTTCCCACGCATTCCCAAACGTTTCTTCAGATCCTTGTCTAAAATTAGCAATCTCGACTATTAATTCCAATTTTTACCAGGAGTAAAATATCGCTTTAAGAACTCGGTTTGAATATCCTCCCAACTAGTCAATGAATGATGTGGAAGTAGCGAGAAACCAATCTCGTGCTCTTCCTTTTAAAAAAAAAGGAAACATAGACATCCTCGTTAATTTCGATGAGCACCATGACTTTTGGTGTATTACACAATTCTTGAAAAGATAGAGATGATGATGTGGATCCTCATCATCTTCTCCAGAATTGAGCTCTTGTGTCAATTAAATAAAAAAGATGAGATTTTATTTCGAAATTATTTGCTCCTTTATTGGGTAAAAGAATTGGATTATTAATCTGGTACCTTCTTATGGTGCGATCACATATAGGTCTCGGGTTAAAATTTGGTTCGACGAGTATGCTTATTCCGATTCTCGATTATTTCTATTATTCGATTAAGTTATTAGGTTGAGGTAAATTCGATTAAGGTTTTGGCCATGCCCTTGAGCATGAGCAATCCCTTGTTCGGTGTTTCACTAACGGTTTCGCCATTTTAAGTAACTCGATTTGACAATTCTTGTGGAATAGAAAATATCGAATAGAAAATAACACGAAATCGAAAAAAACCACATTTTTTTCTCGGTAATTACCGACTCCACTCGGTATTTACCGAGTGTATTATTATTATTATTATTATTATTATTTTTTTTTTTTTAAATTTTAAAAATTGGTATCTTACCAATAGGTAGGTACCAAAAAAATAAACGAACGCGTTACTTTCTACTATCGAAAATAGAAAATAACTCGAAATTGGTAGAAGAAGAAAATTGGTAACTAAAGAAGGTAGGTACCAACGGAAAATAAAAAAGAAATGTGATAAGAAGAGTGTTGACTTATCATAGAATTTTGAGCTAATACAAGTAGTAACCATAGACACAATGAATTAGCGTCGTTTCCGCAACAGCGGCGCCTGAGAAAAAGACGACAAAGCTGTTTAGGCTATCAATCCTTACGGCAGTGTGCCGGGTCAAATTGTAGTGCTTTAGTCGGTGAGTCAGTCGTATCCTCGAGGAAATGAAGGCATAATTCAAAGTGTGGTTAAACACCAGCAAATTTATTATTAACTCGATCTAAGTCGCGCTTTTACCATTTTCCTCGGGTTAGATAGTTAGATTAGTTAGATTGTTAGTAAAGCGGTGAATAAATATAAAAATATAAAAATATATAATATATATATTTTTGGATCTGGCAAGAATACTTTCTTGAATCAATATCTTTTTGTAGTGAAATTGAATGAGAGACAGATCTTTTCCTTGATGCAAGGAAGTCAATTATGTATGAACCAGGTGTCTTTCTAATTTAGATAATTCCTCTCTCACACGCGCGGCGTATGAAATTGTCATATGTCTAGTCCTCTGTCAATGTCATCTTAAGCATGGGTCACTCCCGTTTTGTCATACGGCCGGTTTAAGATATCAATTAAAGCAGGTGATTTAACGTAATAATATTGTGAGCACAATTTTAATAAGATTTATCTCTCCCAAGACAAATCGCCCGGGTAGGAAATCGGATTCCGTTGTCACGTTTTCACTCGGCCAATTTTACCCTCGGTCTTTCTATTACGATCTCGTATTCTAATCGCGAGTTGTCAATTCATTAGATTACGTTTCTAGTAAAAATCGAGTGGCTAATTGAATTTTTACTTTCATTAAGTGCAAATAGAAAGAGATTCATTATAATTGGTTTTAATCATTATTACCAGAGTCGATCATTCATTTTACCAAAAGATTATTAATTGATTCATATCTTATTTAGATATGTTTTTTAGCTTAACATAATTATATATAATATATAAATAGAAATAGAAATAGTAAACATAATAATATTAGAATATATTACCGATTACAACTGTTGAATCGGGGTTGTTTCCACCGGATGTAGTATAACAAAGCTTCGATTTTAACAATCTTCGATAATTATTAGTATTTCTGGCAGATTTATAACTACTTTATTTATATATATAAAATATATATATACATACATAAACATATGTATATATAATAGTAAAAGTAAAAAAGAAAATAAGATAGATGAAATATATATATATGGATGTATATATATATTTTGGGACGTGTGTGTGTGTGTATATATATATATATATATATACACACACAAGTGTGTGCAAAGAAGAAAGAAAAGAAACGAAGAATGGGGAAAAGATGGCTCCTCTTTAGTCTTATTTAGAACATATATATAGCCTACAAAAGGGGGGCCGGACTGGGCCGGGTAAGGGCCGGACCGGGCCGGGATAATCATTACATTCATCCCCCTTAATTATCCAATTTTCGGATATAATTTTATATTTTGAAATAAAACTTCTAAAATTCATATCTTGATTTCTAGATCTCCAAATGACATGATTCAAGAGGCATTGGAAAGCTCGTTGAATTATCTACAACTTTCATGAAGGACTCTTCTTCAGAAAATGTCTTTTTGTTGGGCCATTCATTCGTCGAAGATATTTCTCGATTTCCACTAAATCGAATCGATTGACCACTTGACCACTTGACTTAATGATACTTGAGTTGTAGAAGTCCGATTGACGTGATTCAAAATGCGTTGGAAAGCTCTTTCAAAGATCTACAACTTTAATTAAGGACACTTCTTCAGAAAATGCCGTTTTAATGAGCCATTTGTTCGTCGAAGATATAATTCGTTAGTGGTACCACTAACCACTGAGCCACTTGACCACTTAAGTTAGTGGCACACTCTTATATCCCTAAAAATACCTCTTTTAGGCCTCAAAACGTGTCATTACTCGGGATTTTGGTCAACCTATAATTCTGCAAAATACCAAACGTAAATCCGACACGACACTCCGGTTACTAAACCGGTACAAAATTTATAAAAACTTATAAAAATACGATAATTTATATAATAACAACTACTAACATATTTGGATAAAATTAAGTAATTATTGACTTAAATTGGTACAATAATGCTCAAAGTGGTATCAATATTGCGGTAAAATGACATAATAATGATCATTAATTTGTCTCTCATCATCGTCCTGCAATGGATGGCCGGCGAGGTGCAGTTCATCGGCAATGGTTTTCATTTTAAAGAAGTATTCAGTAGCAGTGAGTTCGTTCTTCCTGGTGGATGCAAGTTCGGTTCGTAATTGAACCAATTTGGCACGACTTTGAGAGGCGAAAGAGGTGCAGAGTGCGGCCCATATGGCGGCCGAGGTGGCGGTGTATACTTGAAGCAAACACCTCGTCGAGGAAAGAGATGAGGTGATAGTCGGCGAGAATCATCTCGATCGGTTTTGGTCCATGCGACCAATTCGTCCTCATAATCGGTATTTTCTTTGTTTTGCAAAAGCGGTGGTAATGGTTTTGGTCGGCGGTGGTAGTGTGCCATCAATGAAGCCAAAAACACCTTGGCCACGAAGGTAGGTTAGAATCTGAGCACGCCATAGGTTGTAATTAGTGCGAGTCAGTTTGGTAATGTGCAACGAGGACGATCGAACAAAGGTGGGATATTTGCTGGTTGCTACAGAGGATAAGCCATCGTCGGACATGGTTGCCGGTGAAGAGATGGCGGCGGCTGGTTGCGTCGAAGAAGAAGAAGAAGAAGGATGCGGCAGCTGTAGGTTTTTTTTTTTTGCGGTAGGGTTTTTGTTTGTTTGTTTACTGTGGCTCCGATACCATGTGGTAATTTGTGTATATTATTGTATGTTCAAAGTATTACAATAGTGGGTATATATATACCATACAAGGGTATCTAGGTAACTACACAACAAGTAATTTATAATACAATATGTAAATATTAAGTATTAACGGTATTTGTAATAATGTCTTCGACAAAAGAAAACCATCTCTTCCTTGTTTGATATTCCACTTTTATACCCAACCTTATTCGGTCCTTCATATAAATTATGTAAATAATGTATCACTGATCGATAATACATAGGAGATTCTGTTCACCTAACACATGCAGTAAGGTGTTGAACGTTATGTTCCCGTTAAATGTTTTTTTGTTTTTTGTTTTTGAATTAAGTTAAATGTTCTTATGTGCCCGTTAAATGTTCTTAAAGGGTAACAAAAAAGTAAACGTTGAAATGAAAAATATCTCCATAGTTGAAACAATTTTGTTTTTGCTTATGTTCATTCTTGAATTATTATTTTATTTGGGTAATGCTACTGATCCAACCATCCAACTATAATGAATCACGTGACATGATTTTATACCACTGATGATAATGTAAACTTACGATGATCAATGATGTAAAATTAGGTTGAGTTACTCGACTCGTGATGATTAAATAATTGTGTTAGTAGCGTAGTTTTTTTTTTTATCCTCATGCAATAGTATCATATTTGGTATTGTACCGTCACAACCACTGATATATACAATGAGTGACACGAAATATTTTTATACCATTGATTGTGATGTAGAACTCATTCATAATGTGATTCATTACAATCAATTGTGTAAAAGTATGTTATGTCTACGAGTGGTTATGACCATAGAATTACGTGATGTATTATCCACTTAATAGCAAATTCTTAGAGAGTAATGTGACAACTACAATTACTCAGACACAATCAGTAACCTAACTTGTTTTTTACATCATTAATCATCTTGTAAGACTCACTGATATGATCATAATGTAGACACATCATAATCAATGATGTAAGAACATGTTGTGTTACTCGTTGTATCTGATGTAAAAACATATTGTGTCATTCGTTGTGTCTGAGTGGTTGTGACTGTTGGTTGATCTAGAAAAAAATTCCCGTAGTGGCAGTGTAAATTCGAAGATCTATTAGATGCATTAATGGTGTTTCTAATGCTTTTTTTTAGGGAATTATACTTTTTTAACATTCAATTAACTACATCGTTTTCCGTAAAAAAAAGTAATTGTAATTGAAAACAACTTATGTTTGGGTCAACATTGGGACTTGCCCTTATCTTCAAATTTTGCATTTTACCCCTATCTTTTATAATTTTTGCAAAAACACCCTTTTTTTGATTTGGGGTTAAATTTAACGGAATAAAGCGCGTGCTATGCACTCTCAACCTGAGCAAACAAAAATATAAAACCTTTTTTTTAATATTTCCCCAAAATCCCCATTGATTCCCAACCCATTAATTCGACTACCAACCTTAATTAATTAATTCATTCATTCCCAACCCCAAACTTAGTTGATTCCCGATCCTCGGTTAATTTCCAATTCATGAATTCTCAATCGTTGTTGACTTCTAAGTTCCCTCTCCTCTACAAAAACCTAGTTTCCTAATTCAAAAACCTAGTTTCCTATTTTGATTTCTTCTCTATCAACATAAGAGTGGTTTCTATCACCGTCAAGTGTTTACCGGTGCCGGCGATAATAATGCTCAAGATGTCACTTCGAAAAATAGGTGTATTTTGAGTTAAAAAACAGGGAGTTAAAAAAATGGGGTTGGTAGTCGAATTAATGGGGATTTTGGGGAAATAATTAAAGAAAGGTTTTTTTGTTTGCTCAGGTTGAAGGAGATTGCAAAGCACGGCCTTCTTCCCGTTAAATTTAACCTCAAATTCAAAAAAGGGTGTTTCTTGCAAACATTTATAGAAGATAGAGGTTAAAATGCAAAATTTGAAGATAAAGCTAAGTCAATGTTGACTCCAAACATAAAGTGTTTTAGGCTAATTACTCTAAAAAAATTACATCATTTTAATGCAAATTTTTTTAATCTGCCCATCTAGCACTACTCATGCTTTCAAGCATATGATAACCAGATTCATGCAAGTGATTGCTTGAAAGCAACTAATTGCAAAAACTTCTAACATTGAACATTAATAATCCGTTTTTTTTGAGGAATAATCCGATTTAAATATATCAAAACAATCTATCTGTTATGATATTCACCTAATATATATACATATATATATCCATCCACTTCTATCTTATCCTAATCTATCCTATATCTCTATATTTCCATAATTATCTAACAAACTTATACACATACACACACTTATAAATTAACATATCAAACCCAAATTTTATCACAACACAAAAGCCATGGCGTCTAAGCAACTCATTTTGCTAATTTCAATCTTTTACTTGCTTCATCTTCTTCACAAGCTCTTCCATTATCCGTAAAATCGCGGTGGATCGTGGAAGAACCAACCGGTGAACGAGTAAAGCTAGCATGCGGAAACCTAGTCGGACACACCGAAGCGATGTTGCCGGAGGGTTTGAGCAAAAAACCGTTGTCCCACATCGCGAGGCACATACGTCTGATGGGGTTCAACTGCGTGAGACTGACCTATGCGGTCTTTATGTACACACGTTACTCGAACCTGACTGTTGTGCAGCGTTTTCGAGACTTAGGTCTTGATAAGGCGATTGATGGGATTTCCAAATATAACCCTCGATTCTTGAAGCTTACTTTGGTTGATGCACAAAAAGTTGTGATTGATGAGCTTGGTTTGCATGGGGTAATGGTGTTGCTTGATAATCAAGTTAGTAAACCTATGTGGTGTTGTGGGGATAATGATGGAAATGGATTCTTTGGGGACAAGTATTTTGATCCTAAGGAATGGTTACTTTCACAATCCTTGGTTGCAAGAAGATACAAAAACACTCCAATGGTAAGTATATATATAGACGTATATCTCGAATTCTGATACAGAGAATTAACAAAGGAAAAACACGTGTGTTTTTATGTGTATATGATATGAAATGATAAAACATGTGCCTCTATGTGTTGTATTATAAGTGTGTTATTTGTATAACAGACTTTTCAAAGGCCGGTTTTGAGGATCGGCCTTTTAAAAGTCAGTTCATGTACCATATTAAAACTAATTAGTGATGGTTTTATAATGCAGGTTGTGGCAATGAGCTTGAGAAATGAGCTTAGAGGGCCAAAACAAAATGCAAGTGTATGGTATCACTACGTGGAAAAAGGGGCAAAAACAATACACAAAGAAAACCCTAATGTATTAATACTTGTATCAGGCCTAAATTATGATCTCAATTTCACATTCCTAAAAAACCAATCTTTGTCCTTAAACTTCAAGAACAAGTTAGTCTATGAATACCATAGATACTCATTCTCGGAAGGGCAAAACGGTAAATGGGAAAACGAACCCTTGGACAAAATGTGTGATTATCTCACAAAAGAAATAGATGATGATGCTGGGTTTTTATTCAAAGGCGAAAACAGAGCCCCGTTATTGGTATCCGAATTCGGAGTCGACGAATACGGAGGGAATAAAGGAGATAATAATTATATAGGTTGTATGTTTAAGTATTTGGCAGAAAATGATCTTGATTTTGCATTATGGGCATTACAAGGTAGCTATTATATTAGGGATGGTGTTCAAGATCTTGATGAATGGTATGGTATGTTTAATGTTACTTGGTCTGCCCTCAAAAGTCCTGAATTTCACTCAAAAATGCAGTTTATTCAAAGGAAAATTCAAGGTATGTCACATCACATTTTATCTTAGGTAATATATATATATATATATATATATATATATATATATATATATATATATATATATATATATATAGATATATGTATGTATGTATATATGTGACTTAAATTATTTAATTATATATTTTGCTGGAATTAATAACTATGATATGATTTATATATGGAATAGTTATCTTAAAAACCAGATATTGTGGAGGAAATCTTGGAAGATAAAACACACACACACACACACATATATATATATATATATATATATATATATATATATATATATATATATATATATATATATATTATTTTGGTTCCTGAAAAATATAATTATATTTTTTTCTTGATAGATCCACATGCAAAGGAATCATATTTGGTATTGTACCATCCTCTCACTAGCAAATGCTTGAAAGCATATAATAATGAGATACATGCAACCGATTGCTTGGATGTGACACGATATAGGCATGACGGAGACGGAGCTCCGATAAAACTGATTGGTACAGAGTTCTGTCTAGCAGCTGTTGGAGACGGGCTACCGGTTACTCTGACGGTTGATTGTTCAAGGGAAGAGAGTTCTTGGAAGCAAATTTCTAAGTATCAGATTGCGAATGGAAGAGACGGAGAGAGTGGTGATTTATGTTTAGAGGTGGATCCTTATTATATTCCGAAACTTGTTACGAGAAAGTGTATTGTGACGCATGATGATCTGAAGGTCCCAGAAAACCCACAAACGCAATGGATTAGTCTTGTTAGGGCAGGCTCACCTAAAAATTGAATTTTAATAGGGTAGTCTTTTGTTATTCTTGAATTGTTTTAGTTATTTTTTTCCTAAAATTCTTGAATTATTAGTAGTTTTTTTTTCCTTTTCTTTCTAGTATTTTTGAATTATTATGGAGTTATGAGTAATATAGCTTCCATTGGATAAATAAATGTATAGTTTATAAGCAATTTCTATCTTATATGAGTTCAAAAAAAGATGTAAATTTGATCTAAAAAAAAAAGATGTAAATCTAACAACATAATGATTTTTTTTTAACAAGAACTTATCATATATCATTTTGTCCAAATCATCAAATCAAATCAACAGAGCTTCTAAACAATCACAGACCTACAGTAAAAATGAAGGAAAGCTACAATCAACAGAAAGAAAACAAAACCAAAAGCCGGCTCCATTTCTCTTATCATACGATAAAAACATTTGATTAAAATTATATTGTTTGATCCGAGGGCGCCTTTGCACCCTCATCAACCCATAATCGGGTTGTCCCTTCGTCTCTTCACGATGCCTCTTCGAGCCACTAGTACCAGATCGAGCCGGTGGATTCCCGTATCGTTGCTACTAACATTTGTCGATGTGTCAACGTTACTAAAGAACGATTTACATCATACATTGCTACAACATTTATCAACATGTCAACAATTATTCCAAAATTCAAAAGTGCCTAGCTAATTATATAAATCGACTTTATTACCACTAGAAAAAGAAAGGGAAAAAAACCATTAATTACCTCATGAATAATTTCAGTGCAAGAACTAAAATTAAAGAGAATGTTTATTACACCCTTGATCTTCAATAGTCTTCTTCCATACATCAAGAAACATGGTACAATTCATTCCAACATTAACCCTTTTCTTGAAAACCTTCAAAATCTTCACTTCCCCGCTAATTCGCGTGTAGCTACTCATCGGCAACCCCCCGGAAAGCAAATCACCCGCAAGCCGAGGCACGGTTAAAAGCCGATCAACCAAAACAACGATGGTTACATCCGTTTCAACCGTATCCCTTGGCCTGATCTTGCCCGACGGCGTCACGGCTTCACCAATAATCCTCCCACCATAATAAACCCTAGTTTTCACACTATCATATTGGAAAGAAGCCACATTTGGATTCTTGGCCGACAAGTTAGCTAATAACGTTAGGTTTGCACCTGGACGAAACGTGGCGGACCCTAATAGAGCCATTTTGAAACCCTGGATAGTCACGGAACGTAATATTAACACCGGATCTTTAACGTGGAAAACCGTCAGTGCCAGAACCAGTACGATCATACCTAGAACGAGGAGTATTGATATGATGCATACACACCACATGAAACACTTTTTGTTGTGATATTTACTCATTTTAGAGAACGAACTTTCATCTTTTTCTATGTAAAAATGTACCCTACGGGTTTCTATGTTAGGCATAGCTGGAGGATATAATATGGTGTTATATTTTTTTAATGTAATATTTGGGGTAGGTAACAGCCAAAAAAATATTTGGGGTAGGTAACGTATGCGTAATTACAAATTCAGTGTGTAACGTTTTGTTTAAAGTAATAATGGGGAAATGATTTAATTAGGAATAAATTTTTGTCCGTTGTTGTTTACTTGAGACTTAAATTGTGTAGTAATGACTAATGAGTCGTGCAATTTGTGAGCGGCTTGAGTTTGATTCGACTTTTTACTTGAATAATTCGGTTTGATCGATAAGGTTTAAAAGTCAAACATTCTAAGGTCCAAATTAACATAAAATTGTTCGAATACGACTCGCTAGCTCGCAAATAAGCTCGAATAAAAATTTGTCATGAAAAGTTATATATAAATTGTACTAATATTTATTAAATTGTATGTTTTTCTATTCTTATATATAACTTACAACGATAATAAGTTGCGATTCTTCGTACTAATATTTATTAAATTTTATGTTTTGCTATCCTTATATATAAGTTGTGATTCTTCGTATTTCGATTACACAAGGCAGGCACTTGGACAGACGTATTTGACATTATAAGCGTCAGGGAATTTGCACGGTTAAGTCCGGCTACCGACTAGCACTATCCTTATACATGCAGGGGTCGGTAGGGGGAGCTGCATCTGGGTCGAGTGGATCAAATATGATATGGAGGCAGTGCTGGGATGTTGCGGTTCAACAATGCATACACCATTTTCTATGGAGGTGCCTGCATGATTTTTTGCCTATGGCGCTCAATTTGGCTAGGTGCAATGTGGGAGATGGTCATTGTTTAGCATGTGGGACTGTGGATGAGACTTTAGCTCACGTTCTGTTTGAGTGTGAGATGGCGGTTTGGGTGTGGGAGAAAACAACCTTCAGTTCTTTGGCACGCCCGGGGATAGTCTTGAATTTTAGAGGATAATTCGCATTTATTATAGATCGGCTGTCGCGGAGAGCTAGCAGAGTTTGTGTGGGTGATGTGGCACATATGGAAGGCACGTTGTAGTGCGGTCTATGATAATCAGCCAGTGTATGTGTCTCGAGTCTGTTCTTCGGCTCTCAGTGCAGCGAGAGAATTTTTTACAGGCTGGCCAGGTGCCACACGAAGTGCAGCAACAAGAGTTGCGGGATCGTAGGGTGAAGCCGCTAGATGGGACTACTAAGTGCAATGTAGATGCCTCGGCTATGCCACTTGCGTCGGGAATAGGCTTTATCTTCCGTGATCATCACGGATCCATTCTGGCAGCTTACTCATTCCATTTGGACAAAGGCATTGATGTTACAGTACCGGAGTTGAGGGCGATCCTTACGACATTGGTTGAGGGTCGGCGGATGGGACTGACTTCTTTGTTAGTGGAAAGCAACTGCTCTATATGTGTTTATATAGCGGTGACACATCGGGAGGAGGACCTTTCATCTTTTGGCGATCTTTTGTAGGGATCAGTACACGGAGGCAACTACATTCTCTTGATTTGTTTTTCTTTTGTTAGGCGTACCGACAATGTCCCGGTATATTTATTAGCTCGGCTAGGATTTGGTTCCTTTGGTGTCACTGCTTGGGGAGCACAACCCCCGAACAATGTTGTTGCCGCGGTTTTGACGGATTTGATTGCTTAATAAAAAAAAGTTGGTTTCTCAAAAAAAAAAAAGTTACAATGATAATTTAGATGTTTTGATTTAAGAAAAAAAATTAAGAAATGGACTTTCCCGTTTAGCATATTAGCTTAAAAGGAAACGTACCGATATTTTTTCATAGAACAATGATACAACCACAACGAAAACACACTACCAATTGACACAACATTGATCTACACCTTTAATTATTATAGGATCTAGATCAATCAATATATGTATTATGTCCCATAAAAATCAATTGTGTAGATCAAACTTTTCTCATACTCCTTTCGAAATAAGAACATATATATATTATTTCACTCCAAACAAACTCGAATATATTTTGGGTTCGGCTTGAGTTCGAATATGCTCGTGATCGAGTTTGAAAATTCGATTTCATGTCAATTTCATGTTCGAACTCGAGTTTGTAAAATTAGATGTATGCTTGACTCGATAAACTATACACGACTCGACTCGACTCGAAGCATTTATGCCTATAATTAATTAAGAAGTACATGACCAAGATAAAACAAGACAAAACACAATCTAAATTGTGGTCAATAGAACTTTCTAAAAATAGGAATCTATACATATATTAACTAATCTTCAAAACTATATATTATACATTATTTTCACACCAATAATTAATAATATACAAATCAACATCTCTTTCCTAGCATTTGGGCAAGCATTTGCAATATGCCCTTTCTGTTTGCATTCGTAGCATGTGGCAGTAGCAGTCCAAGCATTTGCAATATGCACTTCGTGTTTTGGAGCTCTTTGAATTGTGCTTTTTGAAACTTGTAGAACTTCCTAAAATTTCGCACAACCATTGCTAAATCCTCATCCTCTTGATCACTCTCAGAAGACTCGGGTTGGATTCGGATTCAGATTCGTTAGCCTTTAAGGTTGTGTTACAGGGAAGGTTTTTGAACCGCTTACGAGCTTCTAAGTGCATCTCGTGACCAAGCAGAATAGCGATAAGCTCGTCTTTAGTAAGTACCTCAGCATCATTACCCTCCTCAATGGTATATGCCTTGGCATCCCATTCAGGAGGCAGACTCCGAAGAATCTTAAGAATTTGATCCTCATTAGAGACGGGTTTGCCATACGATTCTAGCGCGTTAACTATTGATGTATTATTTTTATATGATTAAAAATACGTTATATTATTATGTTTTATAAACGAATTCTATATAAAATATATGAAATTATGATATAAATAGTATGAAATATTAATCTTTATAATTTAGAGTAGTTAGTAGTAATAATAAGTAAAAGTTGTAATTTTGTACCGATTTTAGTAAATCGGTGTAATAAAATCGATTTACGTGGGTATTTGTGATGTTTTATTGCAGATTTATAAACCGAGACCCGAGAATCGACATATTGAAGTATAATAATATCTCGGAATGATTTAGAGAGTCTGCCACGAGCTTAAATGGTCAATTGAATAGGCTTAAGTGACAAATGGCCAACCAATTTGGTTAAATAATAATCGAGAAATGTCTTCGACAAACGAATGGCTCATCAAAACGACATTTTCAGAAAAAGTGTTCTTCACGAAAGTTGTAGATTTTTCCGAAAGCTTTCCAATGCAATTTAAATTATGAAGATTGGAGGTCTACAACTTAAACAGTGATCAAGTGGCTAATCGATTTGGGTTAATAAAAATCCCGTAAAAGCTTCGGAGGAACACGAGGTTATCAAGAAGGCGTTATCTGAAGAAGAGTCCTTCATGAAAGTTGTAGAATTTATCGAGGCCTTAATTTTGGCATTTCGTTTGCAATTTTGGAGGTCCGTAACTCTGAGATATGAATTTTAGAAGTTTAATAACATAAATATCTTCACCGCATATGGGAGTGTATTCAGCATGGGAACATCATCATGATACCGGACCGAGCCGCCTACTACGGACCAGTCCGGCCCTTCACCTTTGCCTATATAAGAAGATGAGCAGAGAACAGATCGAAAGTACCAAAATATATATATACCTCTTATATATATATATATATATCTCTCTCTCTTTTCTTTTAATTTTAGTAGTAGTTGTAAATAAAGCGCTACTGTAATAATGTAGTTTTAGTATCGTTATAATGCTCGGGAAAATCTCGGAAGTCGGTTTCTTTGAAGAAGTTGTAATGTCCGGAAAATACGATTTATGAATCAGCTTCTTAGTATTAAGATAACTTTTCTTAAGTATTTATGTTTGTTTTATTTTTTTCGTTGTTATAATGTTTTTAGGCTAAATATAATATGGCCAAAACTATGTAATCGGTTTTATTTCGATCTTTTCGTTAAAGAAATGTTGTTAAGTTAAAATGATTAAAATTGAGTTAATTGAATCTTTTTCTATTTTGATCGTATTAAGTATTGGACGTATTTAAATCGATCCGAGGAATTCATAATCTAATTATGAATTAACGCCTCGTAGTCGAGGATATGAGATAAAAGATAGAAAAACCGGAGGGTAAAATTGGCCGTGTGAATAACGTGATAACGGAATCCGATTTCTACCCGGGGTAAATTTGTTTTGGGAGAAATGAATTTTATTATAATTTGTACTCGAAATCGTAATAATGTTAAATCATCGATTAATCGAAACTTAAACCGGAAAGTTAAATCGTCCGGCTTTGACAACCGGAGCCTTTAAAATAAAATTGACCGTTTGTTAACGGAATGACTCCTTTTATCTAAAAGGTAGATTTGTACTCGGGACCATTCGAGAAAAACCAGAATAATGATTGTGGACCTTGGATCGATGCAATGGACATATGACAATTTCATACGCTTTCGTGTGAGGAGGAATTATTTACCTCGTGAGTGCACCGTTTCATTTACTCAATTGGACCTAAAATAAAAGGAGAGATCGAACACATTTCATTTAATCGAAAAGATCGTATAAACCAATTATATAAGTTTTGGATTTTCTAAAATTATCTCATTTAGTATTTTGGTACCTATATATTTATATCTATATATATACTTTGAAATTTATGTACATCTATATATATTTATATATCTATATATATTATATTAGAATAACTTTTAAATTACGTATTTATTTTATGTTGACTAGAATAGTAGTGATACGTGTTATAAAATTGCGGTTTAGATCGAGTTAATAATGAATTCTTTGGTGTTTAACCACACGTAAAAGAAATTACCAAGTTCCACGAGGATTCGACACTGACTCACCATACTAGCACCACAATTTGACCCGGTACCTTTGCCGGTTAGGATCTGTATAGCCTAGGTAATGTCCGTCAGCTTTCTGGCGCCGTTTCCAAGGTTAGGTTTAGGTCTGTCAACTATGTCATTAAATCTAATGTCCATAGCTTTAATAGATTCATTGGATTCCATTCGAAACATTTCAAATACACGTAGAAAATCGTTTATTATAGAACGCTTGACTCGAGAAGTTCCCTCATGCCTTTTCTCTCGAGTCTCCCAAATTTATTTGGCAGACTTGCATGAGTTAACCGCTCGAGTCTAACTAGGGCTCAAAGAATTGACAAGACATGGCTTTTGAATTCAAGGACATCACTTTGAAGTCCTCTTCATCAAATTCATGTTCACCCATGGCAACCTTTGTGATTACCCCAGCCTTAGTGACGGTCTTCATAGGAACTTAATAATCCTCCATAGTTGATTGTCCATTGACTCTATATGAAGCTTCATTGAGTTCTTCCATTCCATATACGTACCATGGCCCATCAAAGTACGTAAGAAGGTCTTGTCAAAGACATGCCCTCCATAGGTGTCATGGTAGATGTTAGAATATTGATGGTTAAAATGGATGTGTTAAATGATATGTCATATTGGGCCTATTGGGCCTAAGTGGTGAATGGAAAGTGTTAGTAATAAAGGGAAAATTGGGGAAACCAATTTCTCCCACATTGGAAGGAAGGAAGGAAAAGTGCCAATATATATATGATGTTGTATTAGTGTAGTGGTAAGAATTTACCAACTTTATACACCATTCTCTACGCGGGCGCAGGGGGGGTGCAAATCCATCCGGATTTCGGCTTGAACTTGTGTGCGAGCGCGCATCCTGCGGACACGAATGCAACTCGATTCAAAGGCTCCCAGTGAAGGTTCGGTTTTGCTACAATAAGAAATCTACATGGAACAACCTGCAAAAGATGGCTATGTCTTTATGTGGATGACATGCTGATAGTTGGTAGTAATGATAAGATGATCAAATCTACCAAAGATATGTTAAACGCCAGATTTGAAATGAAAGATATGGGTTTAGCAAAGATGATATTGGGAATTAGAATTACAAGAATTCAATAAAGATGACTCAAATGAAGCTAGAACTCCAATAGATCAAAGTCAACCTTTGTTCAAAAATAAAGGTGAGGTGTATCTCAATTAAAGTACATAAGGATCATTGGAAGTCTAATGTACTTAATGAGTTGTACTAGACCGGATATCGCTACGCTGTTGGCAAGCTAAGTAGATATACTAGTAATCCAGTCATGAACATTGGAAAGCTATAGTGAGGTTCTTGAGATACTTAAGATATACTCGTAAGTATGGCCTTCACTATACAAGAGAACCAATTGTTATAGAAGGATATCTCGATGCAAATTGGATTTTGATTCAAAGGATTCAAAATCCACAAGTGGCTTTGTATTCACGTTAGGCGGTGGAGCCGTGTCTTGAAGTCTTCCAAACAAACCGTGATAACCAGATCCACAATGGAATGCGAGTTTGTGGCATTGGATAAATGTGGAGAAGAGGCGAGAATGGTTGCATCAATTCTGAGGATATTCCTCAATGGCGAAGCCGATTGCCAGGAATATGTATTCCTTTGTGATAGCCAATCAATGATTGGAAGAGCACAAAATATAATGTATAATGGTAAGTTCAGGCACATACGCCGAAGACATAATTCCATTAGACAACTACTCTCAACTGGTACGATTTACCTTAGACTATGTTAAGTCGAGGACAATCTTGCGGATCCGCTAACCAAAGGGTTAAATAGAGAGGTAGTTGCTAAATCATCAAGAGGAATGGGACTAAAGCCCATGGAATAAAACTTTTGCGAAGGAAAACCCAACCTTGTAGATTGGAGATCCCAAGATCTTGGTTCAATGGGAAAACCTAATTGCCGAAGTAAAGTCACTGTGGGGGGTAACCCTCAAGCTCATTCCTAAGATGAAGAAACAGTGAGATTGAACGAGGATAAGCTCACAGAAGAGCTTTTAATGATTTGTGTAAGAAGAATGTTTTGAGAAAATTCTGAATTACAGAATCACCTATGTAAGAGAGAAGAGGGGCCGCTTCAAAGGGAATTGTGAGGGCGCAATTCTTAGAAACTCTTAGTGAACCAGGCAGATGTCCACGGCCAAAATGGACATAACCGCAAGAACCTATGTTGATAGGTAGATGCAGTGTGGTTGATATGTCATCATTTACATCAACGGCAGAATAGTTCAAGGACATCGCGTCTACTAGTCACCGATAAAGTAAACATATTTAATCAAGGGAAGGTTCAAAGGGTCACACCTACCTATCCTATGCATTGATCTACCGCTTGAACTCTCAATTTCATTCTTAGAGCCTTTGTTAGGGTTTAAACACTATTCCATTCATGGGATTGTTGGAATATTGATGGTTAAAATGGATGTGTTAAATGATATGTCATATTGGGCCTATTGGGCCTAAGTGAGTGAATGGAAAGTGTTAGTAATAAAGGGAAAATTGGGAAACCAATTTCTCCCACATTGGAAGGAAGGAAGGAAAAGAGCCAATATATATATGATGTTGTATTAGTGTAGTGGTAAGAATTTACCAACTTTATACACCGTTCTTCACGCTGGCGCGGGGGTGCAAATCCATCCGGATTTCGGCTTGAACTTGTGTGCAAGCGCGCATCCGGCGGACACTAATGCAACTCGATTCAAAGGCTCCCAGTGAAGGTTCGGTTTTCTACATGAACCTTTATTTTTCGAATCGAATGCTGAAAAAATTGAGTGATATTGTGCATATCGCCGACATCGTCATCGTGACCTTCCGGTGACAACACTTATGGCATCCAAAGCTGCTTTGTGCTGTTCCATTTCTCGGTTGTAATGACATTCATTTTCGTGGTAATGGTCGAGGTTTGTTCCACTTCATATTCCATCGATTCCTAACTCTTCTCTCGCATGATAAAGCCTATATAAAGCAGACTTTTTGTTCGGATTGAAGAAATTTGAACATACCAGCAATCTGCTTCTTCTTACCTCTTTTACTTATGATAACTGAGAGTTCAAACTACAAGGTTCTTAAGCAATTGAAGGCGTTGTGCTTCATGTCATTGCTATCCGTTCTATCACGAGAGATTAACGTCCCATTTGAAGCTCACGGCACACGGAAGGTGAGGGGCTAATTAGTCTTAAGGAAACTGTGTGCAACATAGGGCTCGGATCATATATCCTTTTCGTTTCTTTGCAATTGTAATTCGATTTTATTGTATTTCGTTTCTTTGTAATTTTTCTTCCGTTTATGAATAAGATTGTCCAACAGTAGATGCCATGGAAGATATGCAAGAAATCTTTTCGGGTTTTTTTTTTATTATTTGAAATATGAAAGTAAAGCTATATGAGATGCAAGTTACAATGCAAGATATGCACAAATAATAACAATATAATACAGTGATACAATGCAATATCAATGCTTTCTGAGGTTTTAATGGAATCACAGAATTTATTATAACAAATAGGCCTGAGCTTGGGTCGGGTTGGGTTCATTTGGGTTGGGTTTTTAATAGTATTAGTCGGGTTGGTTTAAGAAAATACTAACCCAAACCGAACCAAATTATTAGAAAACCCAATGGTTTGGTCCGGGTTGGTTTCGGGTTGGGCTGGGTTGGGTTTCGGGTTTTAAGTCATAAACAATGTATTTATAATCAAACTTTGATGTAATAAAATCCATACATGTATTGTATCAAAATTCAATTATTTTACCACATGTCCATAGAGAACAATATTTAAAGACAATTTTTTTATGACATCATATTACGAATCCAATAATCCATGACATAACCAACAACATATAGAGATTGTAACAAAGAACAATACTTAAGCATTAAGGAAATCATACATGAACATTTAAAAGTTAAAGAAATGATCCATGATTCATTCGAAAAAATATTATATTCATCAAATAGTTATTTTAGTCTAATTTTGCAATCCTACAGATGTTTCTTCATTTTTAAATTATCACACCATAAGAATAAATGTTGATCGAAAATGAATAGCAATAACCTTTTTCATTAGCTATCAATAGAATTATCTATTGTAATGTCTTTCGGGTTGAGTTGGGTCGAACCGAAGAAAAAAATAAAAACCCCAAACCAACCCAATAGCATTCGGGTTGGGTAAAAAACCAACCTAATATTTTTGGTTTCAACTGGATTGGTTCGGTTTGGGTTTTGGGTTGGTTCGGGTTTATTGAGTTTTTTGCTCAGCCCTAATAGCAAACGTAAAAGATAAATGAGTGGTGTGTGTGATATCCTAACAGGTTAATTAATAGGGTTACAACCTCAAATTAAAGTGATTCTCGAAAGGGGAGTAAAAAGAATCTGAAATATTTACCAAAAACCTTTCGAAGAAAGATGCAATCCGAAAATTAAGATTACTTGATCAAATAGAAATCTGCAATAACAAACTACAAGAGCAAGTGTAAATCGAGGAATTAATAAACAAGGCAGTCAAATCAAAACAAATAATATCAAAGTCTTGATCACTAGGTGACCCGTTCTGATACTAATTGTTTGATCGATGCGCACCTTGATTCACAAGGGGGGGGTTGGATGATCGAATAAAGAGGATTTTTAAGATTTTTAAGCACTTATGCTTATTTCAAAAACATATCAGAGTTATGAAACAAGTTAAACAGGTACGTTTTAACACAATTGGAAGCAAGATTGTATTAACCTAGTTGTGATTAACCGTTGTTTGACCGACCTAGATCAAGTTACTTGGTTTGATTGATCAAAAAAAAATACACAAATTCAGATTACTTGATAAGATTAACTTATGATCAGATTCAAAACATACACACACAGGTAACACTACTACAAAATTGGACATAGGTCACACTTAAGATATGAAAACAATCACAGTTTCAATAAAACTGAGACAACGAAAATATATATATCACACTTACAAATTTTCTATCACGCTTATTGAAAAACTCGAGATAAGTTATATTAATCAATCTCATTTTTAAAGTGTGACTTAATTGATATGATTTTTCTCGTCACATTTATTGAAAAACCGAGATAAATTATATCAATTAATCTCATTATTAACCGTGATTGAATTGATAAGTTATTTACATCACGGTTTCTAAAAAGCGAGATAAATTATATATATCAATCTCACATCTAAAACAATTGACATAATTGATATGATATTTTTATCACAGTTATTGAAAAAACGAGATAAATTATACCAAACTATCACACTTTTAATCTGTGACTAAATTGGTATGATATTTTTGCCACGGTTATTGAGAAAGCGAGATAAATTATATCAATTACTCTCATTTTTAAAGCGTGGATCGAATTCATGATATTTTTGTCACAATTATAGAAAATGTGAGACAAATTATTTCCACTAATAAGAAAAGAGATATAGATCACACTTATCTAAAGATAAGGATCACACTTTTAAAAGAACCGAGACAAGTGAAATGTATATATATCACACTTAAATTTTTTTATCACGGTTATTAGGTGTGAAAAAAGAATGATCACACTTTTTAGGTGTGATTGAAATAATAATATATCTCGCTTTTAAGTGTGATAACAACTACTAAAATAGACCACACGTTTTTAAATGTGTTGAAATTATAATCGATCTCGGTTTTTAAGTGTGATAACAACTATAATAGATCACGATTTTTAAGTGTGATAACAACTAAAATAAATCACGCTTTTAAATGTGTTGAATTATAATAGATCTCGGTTTTTAAGTGTGATAACAACTAAAATAGATCATAGTTTTATTATCACGGTTTTTAAGAAAACTGAGACAAGAAAATCAATCAATCACGGTTTTTAATCGTGATTAAAAAAATATGATATTTTATAATCATATCTTAGATTAGTGTGGTTGAAAATGATAATATATAGTGGGCATCACCGGTGGTAATTAGTGTGGTTCCTTAATCCAGAGTATCCGGGTTCGAGTCCCAGTGGCAACAAAAGATATGTGTGCGTTTATTTCGTTTTCGAAAAAAAAGAATGATCACACTTTTTTAGGTGTGATTGAAATTATAATATATCTCGGTTTTAAGAGTGATAACAACTACTAAAATAGATCACGATTTTTAAATGTGTTGAAATTATAATAGATCTCGGTTTTAAGTGTGATAACAACTATAATAGATCACGGTTTTTAAGTGTGTGATAACAACTAAAATAGATCACGAGTTTTTAAATGTGTTGAAATTATAGTAGATCTCGGTTTTTAAGTGTGATAACAACTATAATATATCACGATTTTTATTATCACGGTTTTTAGGAAAAATGAGACAAAAAATCAATCAATCACGAGCTTTTGGTTGTGATTAAAATAATATGGAATTTTATAATGAGATTTTAGTTTAGTGTGGTGAAAATTAGAAGAAAGAAAACATCGGTCTAGTGGTAATAAGTGTGGCTCGTTAATCCGGAGTATCAGGGTTCGAGTCCCAACAAAGACAAAAATATGTGTGCTTATATATTGTTTTGAAAAAACACTTTTATTGGTGTGATTTAAATTATAATAGATCACGGTTTTTAAGTGTGATAACAACTAAAATAGATCACGATTTTTAAATGTGTTTTAATTGTAATAGATCTCGGTTTTTAAGTGTGATAACAACTATAATAGATCGGTTTTTAACTATGATAACTAATATAATAGATCACAGTTTTTAAATGTGATGAAATTATAATAGATTACGGTTTTTAAGTGTGATACCAACTATAATAGATCACGGGTTTTAAGTGTGATAATTATTATAATAGATCACTGATTTAGAATCTGTGATTGAGTTAAAGTACTTTATGTCACACCTCAATATGCCACACTTTGGAAGCCGTGACTAATGTAAATATATCACACTTAAAAACCGTGATCTTTATGCTTTTTTGTAGTAGTGTAAATGATTATATGAATGAAGTGAACAAATAAAGACATAACAAATTTCAATGTCCAGGTTACAACCAAAAAAAGTTCAGTGAAGAAGCAAAGTACAAAGTTCCAGTAGACTATTGTCACTGCACTCAAACACTTGGGCAATCAAAAACACATACAAAAACACAGAAGGCAGACTAAACAGATGTGTACCTTTGCTAGGAACCTCAGCCAGCAGGATTCAAAGTAGGTTTATCGAATGAAAAAAAAAAAAAAAATTTGTTGTAAGGACTCAAACAAGCCCCGAGTATGGTATACTCGTATTGACTCTTTTTTAATTGATCATGGTTTTGAAAGATGTCCATACTAGAATGCCTTATATGTCAAATATTCACGTGGAGTTGATATCGTTCTTATGTGCTTATATGTTGACCATCTTTTTTACCGGTAACAATGCTATAATGATTTCAGAATTCTAGGAGGCTATGACTTGTCATTTTGAGATGACAAATCGTTGGTTTGGTGTCTTATTTTCTTGGATTGAAGTTGAAGATACATCAAACGGATGGTGGGATTTTCATGTCACAAAAGACACGCGTAGGTAACATTTTGAAGAAGTTTAAGATGGATTATGCTAAACCAATCTTAACCCCAGGGGAAGAAAAACTAAATTAGATATTAAAAAAAGATGTGTAAGTTTTCACACAACCAAAAATCTCAACACAACGTTTTTTATTTCCAATTTTACCCCTTGAATTTTCCATTTTCTTGCAAGCATTTATTCTAACCCAATTTCAAACATTGGAAATTTGTCTGCCCTAATTTCAGTCATAAAGTATCAAATGTAGTCTCTGACATGTTTTAGTTATAGATAACATGTCATACCCGACTCAAATTAGGTTAGAATAGTCATCACTTTCTAACTTTTATTCTGTCAGCATAATATGTTGTGTGAAAAGATGTTCCCTAAATAAAAACGGCACTGCTGAATTAGTTGATACTTGATCTGATCCTACATATTTTTGAAAATTGGTTAGAAATCTGAGGTGCTTGACTTCAATTATGTCGGATATAACCTATGGTGTTGGACCTATAAGTCGTTTCGTTTCCTTTTTTTTTTGGAGTCGATGCATCAGCCACATTTTGAGATATGTCAGAGCTACACGAAGTCATGAAATATTTTATTCATGTGCTAGTGATGTTTTTCTTGATGGATACATGGATAGTGATTGGACCGGTGACACCATTCAAAGGAAAAAAAACACCTTCAGGTCATGCAATTTTTTTAGGATCCGACGTTCTTTTCAAAATTGTTGAAGAAACAATAGGTGATTGCTTTGTCAACAACAAAAGCAAAACATATGACATGCAATGGCGCACAAGTACTGGCTGAGACGCATTCTTGATTTTCTACGTCATGAACAATCTAAGCTATCGAAGAGGTTTTTTTCTTCTTTGTAACGCCCCGCTCCCAGATACCGAGCCCTTATCCGGAAGAGAACGTTCGGCGCGTATAGCATTAAATAAAATTAATATTATACGCCAGCCTCTACGTCGTTGTATCAAAATTAAAGCAAACGGAAGCTAAAAAGGCTCGGGTAGAACCATAAATGCTACTAGAATAGAATACAAACCGACTAGGGGTAGAAAGGAAAACCTTACAACAACGAGATAAAGCTTACAACGTACGATGCTACAAAAGAAAGATACAACACTTGTCTTACAAAGATCCTTTTAGAAGAAGGTACAACAGGTTCTTTAAAACAAAAGGTACAAAATCTAGTACAACCTATAATAGAAAGTAAGAAGAAAGCGTCATCATGGCATCAACGCCATCGAATCGTCATTGAACTCTTCAACGAGCTCAAGGCTAACTCTGTTCGCCTTCTCACCCCAAAAGCACACCAAAACAACATATGCAATTGAGGTAAGTACAAAGTACTTAGCAAGAGGAAAAAGCTAATGTATAATCAAGACTTACAACGAAAGGTTCATTAATTATTATTATGTTATCTTTATGAGACCGACTCGATCTAGGGTTCACTCCATGTCCATCAACATGTCGTGACTAAACGCGTTTCTAACATAACCTATCTTTGTCACATCGGCACTCAAGGGCACAACGCATGGTGCTACCCACCACGAGGTATCGTTTGCAACCTATCGGTGGATCACACCGATAGCCACTGGGAAAGCCCGATGGTGCACACGTTCGCGAAGTCCCACCGCCATTTAGCCGTTTATAGGCCGCCAGAGTTATTCACTTTATCTCGACCGCCCACACATCGCGATATAGCTAGGTGCCTTACCAAGAGTGTTACGATGTTTAGTCTTTTACTACATAAGTATGTTTATTATTAATTGTTAACTAGCCACCTAAATATTTTCAAGTAAGCTCCTCACAATTACTACTCTCTTACTTAGACCCTAGACAAGGACAATCCCTAGCACATACACAGACATTGAGGAATACTAATTCCGCAAAGCACAAGCCATTCATACCTCTTCCGACGGTCCCGAACTTCAACTCCTTGAAGAGTACGTTCGGTGCCGGAACTAAACGCATCGAAGCTTAATCCAGGCTTGTTCATGTTCATTTATTGTTATTAGATCAAGAGATAACATTTAGAACTCATCTCGTAGCTTAAAACAATCAAAATAACATTTAAACAGATGTTGAGGCGCCAACACCTTTGGCGTGGCGCTTAAAATTGCTTTGAGACTTCATTAAACTCTCTGTTCAGTCCTGGGGCGCAAAAATATTCAGAAAGTCATCGAACTCTCTGGTTCAGGTTTGGGGCGCTAAAATCTTTGGTGGGCGCTAAAAGCTGAGCAAAAGCGCATAAAACACAGTTTCACGCACTCTATCGATTTCTACTCAAACCCAACCAAGTTTAAACATCAAATATACATCCAAATGGCATCAAAACATGTCTTAAACATGCTATACCACTTTGTATTACAACAACAACAACTAGCATGATTTCTAAACACAAATCATACCCAAACACAACCTTAACACCATAAAACTTTAATTAAACATTATGAAGAGCCTCTTACCTTATTAGCAAGCAAAACCAAGCAACAACACAAGAAGGATCGCAGAAGACTCTTTAGCAAACTTCAACTAAAACCTAATTGATCAACAATTAAACCTAAATTAATTGTGATCAAAGGTTTCTAAACAATCTAAACTATGAATTGATCAACTAGAACACCAAAACAAGATCTAATCTTCAAGATTCTAGATTTAGAGCCAAAACCATACCTTTACGAAACTCTGAAACCTTACTACCAAAACGATCCTCTCTGCCCGTTGATTCTGAATCTTCAAACGATTTAGAAAACCGACTGACGATCAAGAAGATCCTTTGGAGATTGTCTTTTGTTTTCTTCTCTTTTCTTATTTGCAGAAAAAGATTGAACGTTCTTTTCTGAATTCTCCAACTCTCTTAGATAATGGGAGGTTTTATTAGAAATAAAAACTTCCACATTAACTTCCCCTTTTATTTCCACTTATTATTATTATTATCATTATTATTATTATTATTATTTTTTATTATTAAAACAAAAACTTAAATCCTTTACTAAAATTAAACAAAAATCTGAATCTTTTTTTTTTTTTTTGTTAAAAAGACTCTTTTGCCATTTTCTGAAAAGTCGGGATGTTACATTCTTTTTTTTGGGACGATAAATCGGATATTGAGCTATCGAAAAATTCAATCTTTCATGATCCATAGCAAGCACATTGATATGAAATATTCACAAAACTAATAAAGACCAAGTCATTTAATAAATTTACGAAGATTCTTGGAATGTTACTTGTCGATGTATTCCAAATCCAAAACACTGGGATGAAAAGTCTAATGGATAACACCATTTACACAAAATATAATAATTGTGCTCATAAATATTCTAAAAACTCCCATAAATAATAAAGGTCTTAAGGATGATGACACCACAAAGGCAAGAAGATGATCAATTCAAATTTTACTTGAGCTCCTTGATTTCACTGGTCTGCAAAGGAGCTTCTTCTACTATAGTGGTGGAGGAGGAGGAGGCTTGCCCCTCGATTTCATTGCTCTGCAAAGGCTTTGGCTTGTTGATTTCAGCCAAATGCTCCTCGATTTCTTTGCCCCGCAAACAAGTGTCGGTACCCTCTTCCAGCACACAAACCTGATGAAGCAAGCAAGCAAGCAAGCGTGTGAGAAAAAGTCGGGCTCTGCCTTATTATTATTAGGTGGTAGATAAGGAAATATGCAATAGAGAGAGAGAGAGAATATATGGTTAAGAGAGTGAATAAACAGTGAGTAGTACTAGTACGTACCCAAATATCATCAGCAGTGAATTCCTGGTTGCATTGACGCTGAAGCGCAGAAATTGCAGTCTGCAAAAATATTAAATAATTGAAGTATTATACTCTTGAAATCACATAATAAGCTGGAAACCGCTTTCCCATCCCCCCCACTCCTAGTTACAATAATGAACACTAGGTTTGTGCATTTTAGTTACAATGCTTAAACCAATGGTATTCCTTTGTGGAATTTAACTTTTTTTTTTAAATTTAATTCCGACAGCAGGTGCGGAGAATACCACTCTATCAATAACTTTTACCTGTATAGCTTCAATGCGGTCAAAATCCAAGGCACTACTCATTCTCTCCTTTAAATACTTGACACCACCTGAGGCCTGTTAAGAATGCACACATAACCTTCCTTGATAAGTTCAAAGAGATGGCTGAAAAAATAAAATCAAAAATAGTAAACTAATAATCCAATTTTGAGTGATCTGGAAGTGCTTCCAAAGTATGCGGAACAAGGTTTGGAACTTGTGGGAGGGGCCCCTGTTCCAAATAGATGGCCCTGGGGATTTCAATGAAAAATCATAAAACACTAAAGAAAGCCTGGGGATGTGCTTCAGCATAGTATCTCGCATCATTCTCCTATTGTCATTACTATCCAACATAATTAAATCCTGGTCCCCAAGCCTTTTAAAACTCTCAAGATTTATTTTTTGGAATACTCATTTTTCTTAATCGGTGTGTTTTTCTCAAACACGACATATAATTAGGAACGGAGGGAGTAGTAACTTGCACTCATACACAAATTACTATGCTAAAAAGAGAGCAAAAACGCATACAAGAAGATGAGTGCTAACTAAGTACCTCAATGACCTCATCACCACTTTCTTGATGGACATCGGTAGTGCTTGGAATCAAAGAAACTGCATTAAAAATATATATATAGAGAATAAATGTACGAAAGAGGCAAACAAATTTTGCTAGGTGCTACAACAGATGGTCCAGTCTAACATACCAACAGCAAAAGGCCTCTTAACAGGCTTATCCAAAGTTTGACGCGAATCTTTATTTGACCTTGCAATGTCTGCTCAAACATATATATATAGCATTAACTTGAAATCATTAGAAAAAGACTGGCATGATCAGATTCATGATGTTTTAGTTAAAATAAAGAACCCTCAAGAGAATGAATGTTACCTTCAACCTCAGAGATAACATTCAGAGCAAAGAGTCTGCGAACAGTACATATCCGTCTACAAATGGGAAAACGTTTTAGCTCCTGTACATGTTAACAAGTATTGGACTTACATATTGAATCCATAAGTCAACAAAGTATAAGAATAAAACTTTAAAAAAAAAAAACAAAAGATGGAGCTGACGAACCAAATCTCCCTTCCATGCAACACACATCGACGTCTTCCCGTACACAGCAACCCACAGGCATCCAACGGATCTGTCTGTCTTTGAAGAAGTCAAAATGTTATGAAACAAACAGACACATATATACATACATATCTAATCTAAATAAACGAGAATAATGTTATGAAACAAACATACACATGTATACAATATCTAATCTAAAATAAACAAGAACATTTATTAACAAGGGGTTAAAGCAACAAAGTTGTTACCCTTCCACCAATTGGTATCACCACTGGAGTTGATGTACACTTTTGTATCTTTCATGTCACAGATACACAAAAACAAAAAATCAGAGAGAAGAAATCAATCAAAATTCAAACAATAATTTACTTATAGCTCAAACAAATGAACACACAACAAAAAAAAGGATCGAGGATATGAAGTGTCCGTCTACCAATGCTGCTATCATCGTAGATGTAGTTATTTCGGAACCCCTCGGCATCCACTTTACGGTCCCATCGCATATACGAACCTGATTGTTAAATCAACCACATATGCAAAGGAATCAAATGAAACTGATAAACATTGGGGTTGTAGGGGCCGTGTCTCACTTAAAGAAAAAAGGAAAAAGGCCGTTGAAGTAATGGAGTCCCTACCTAAACCATCCCTTTTACCCCGTCCAACATAGGAGGCATGCCCTAGTTCTGATAATTTATTAAAAAAAAATAATAATTAATATTATTATTATAAACGAAAAAAAAAAAAAAAAAAAATGTAAATCAACCTTCAACTGAATGATCCCTTTCGCGGCGTTTACCGGTCCGACGTACCAATGACATTGCAGGTTTGCCTGCTTAAAAACAGAATAGAATAGATCATCAGAAAGTAATTAGAAAGAAAAAAAACGAAACTAAGGAATTAGAAAAGTGAGTTTCAAAAGCAATCAGAAAAAACTACCAAGCAGACGGAGACCCTTGACAAGCAGACTGAGCTTTCTCAATAACTGAAAGTGGAGGCTACTGCTTTCAGAACTACTACTACTATTTTTTATTTTTTTTAAGCGCAGAAATACAATTACTACTCATTCTTAAATTGATCTGAGATCTATGTCCCTGCTGATTTGAGGAAACAAATCACATCTTCAATGAATTAACCTCCTAAACTAAATCATACGCGTTCTGTTCCTCTTTCTTTGTCACGACTCACGAGCGCCACCCACACAACCCTAAGAAGCCCTACAACTGCTAAATTCCTTTCATACCATCTCCCCGGTAAACTTACGGGTGTCATAATCCCCCATATATATTAGTTTAAAGTTTATTATTTTGCAGAGGTTTCAAAGGCGGCCCATTTGGAGCTACTAAGTTACCTGATTAACCTCTTCTCACTTTCTTGTGGGATCGGGGTGAGGGGACCCTTAATGATAGGGTTTACCATTTTTTAAAGTTTATTATCTTGCAGGTATTATTATTATTAGGAAAAATTAGCTTGTGGTCCACTTTTTTTCTCCTTAATTAAGTGTTAATTTAGCTTTAATTTTTTAGTTGTATTAAGGACAAATAAATTTCACTGGACGAATATACCCATATTCACTCACGACTCTTGCTTTCCAAAAAAGAACCAAATGTCTTTTATCATGTTGGCCCGTATTCCCTGTTCTCCTCTTCCCGGCCCTTACCGGGATGAGAAGCAATCCGACCACCTCCACGTACGGTTTCCACGTCCAGCAGCCCGCCCTCCATGTGGGCGGTCACCCCACCAATCGGGAATCAAGAAACACATGCTCTCATCATGCCCGTTCCTGTTGCAATGACGACATAGCAGTTCGGATTTGTCGTCGATCTTTGGCTTCCCTTTCGTTTCCGCTTGAACTTTGAAGGCCATCATGGCCTCTATATCATCTTTAATTGATCCGCTAATCCTTTAAGTCTTTCTTCTTGAGAGACACGCTGGTCAAGGTGGGAAGAGGTTCTTGATTCAACATTTTGTGAATTCCGGGCATGATAATTTAGTTCTTTGAACTTGAATATCCTTCTTATAATTTGGCTGATAGTTCAGACTGTTTCAGACTTGTATTGATCTTCTATGTAATACCTTTTAGTCTGATGTACCTATTGTACTAAATATATAGTCTCGTGTACTTGCTATTAATCTGCTGAGTTTGTTAACAGTCTGCTGGAATGTTCTACTACATATTCTTGTATAATCTGACTGTTGTATTGATCTGTAGCATATCTTAATTTGTATGTGAACTGTTGTACCTGAACATTGATTTTATTTGTAATCGTCTAGTTCGTCCTTTGTTTATAGCAGCTAGTGTTCACATGAGTTTATATTGTTTATACACATATCATGAACTGAACCTGCATGTTATAAACACCACACATTAATCAAGTTAATCTATGCTATTCCATTTATCAATCAAAACCACATAAACTTGACATAGACTTAATAGTTAATCACTTGAATTAAGCCTTAAATGAGCCTTATATGAGCTAGATATGTGCCTTGAAGCAGTCATTTGAATTAAGCCTTAAATGAGCCTGATACTGTTTACTGATACTGTGTGCCTTATATGATATTGTTAGTGATATTGTGTGCCTTATATGAGCCTTATATGAGCCATATATGATATTGTGTCCCTTGAATTAAGCCTTATATGAGCCAGATATGTGTGCCTTGAAGTAGTCACTTGAATTAAGCCTTAAATGATCCCGACATCGTGTATTGATACATCAAGCATCGACATCGACATCTGTGTTAGTGTAAATGCTGCGATTAAATTCGGCTTTCAAATACTATGTCGAGAATATATCAAATGAGGTCTCAAAATGAAGATTAAAAAAATATGAACTTTGGTGAAACAATTTTGATGATCAGTGTTCTAAATCAAAAGTTGTGGTCATTTATAAGAAAAACGCTCCGGTTAATGCAAATATTTTTTCGGCTTTTAAAATTTATGTCGGAAGGGAATCGTACTTGGGCTCAAATTAAAGAGCAAAAAAAATATGAATTTTGGTGAAAAAAATTTCGATGATCGGAGTTATAAATCAATCGTTACGGATGTTTGAAATAAAAAAAACAAACAAACAAACAACACCAAACCTGAAGGAAGCGGAATAAACTGAAGACATGCGCGTGTCCCTTTTAAAAGGGTATTATTGTCCGTCTGAAATTGTTTGTCATTTTTGCAACTAAAAAAAGAGTGTGTCCTATTTATTCATTTTGTAATCTTTTCTGTCCTTTTGCCTCAATCTCCCTTATTATTATTATTATTCAATTAAAATGTTACTATTGGAATTTGGACAGATAGATTTTGATACATGCACAATATATTTGTACACAACATGTGCACTACACATGATCCCACCATTGATTATGATAGGATCTAAATCAGTTGATGTGTCCCTCACATTATTAATGGTGAGATCATGTGTACTGACACATGTTGTGCATAAATATGTTGTGTATGTATCATTTTCCTTTTAATTAAGCCTCTGTTACTCAAAAAAATATTTAATTTAAGCCTCTGGTCTGGTCCATTAAGTCTGAATATGAAGCTAAAACCTGATCCATCAGTTAATTTCGTCGGCCTGCTTTTCGAAAGTCCTTTCTTTTTATTATTATAAGCCTATAATCTACACAGATACGTCCTCATCTCGATTAGATAGAGATCTACAGCGGAATGGAATGGTTATCTTAAAAACCAGATATTGTGGAGGAAATCTTGGAATATCAAAACACACACATATATATAATTATATAATTATTTTGGTTCCTGAAAAATATAATTTTCCTTGATAAATCCACATGCAAAGGAATCATATTTGGTATTGTACCATCCTCTCACTAGCAAATGCTTGAAAGCATATAATAATGAGATACATGCAACCGATTGCTTGGATGTGACACGATATAGGCATGACGGAGACGGAGCTCCGATAAAACTGATTGTACAGAGTTCTGTCCGGCAGCTGTTGGAGACGGGCTACTGGTTACTCTGACGGTTGATTGTTCAAGGAAAGAGAGTTCTTGGAGGCAAATTTCTAAGTATCAGATTGCGAATGGAAGAGACGGAGAGAGTGGTGATTTATGTTTAGAGGTGGATCCTCATTATATTCCGAAACTTATTACGAGAAAGTGTATTGTGACACATGATGATCTGAAGGTTCCAGAAAACCCACAAAATCAATAGATTAGTCTTGTTAGGGCAGGCTCACCCAAAAATTTAATTTTAATAGGTTAGTCTTTTGTTATTCTTGAATTGTTTTAGTTATTTTTTTCCTAAAATTCTTGAATTATTAGTAGTTTTTTTTCTTTCTAGTATTCTTGAATTATTATGGAGTTATGAGTAATATAGCCTCCATTGGATAAATAAATGTATAGTTTATAAGCAATTTCTATCTTATATGAGTTCAAAAAAAGATGTAAATTTGATCCAAAAAAAAAAAAAAGATGTAAATTTAACAACATAATGAGTTTTTTTTTTAACAAGAACTTATCATATATCATTTTGTCCAAATCATCAAATCAAATCAACAGAGCTTCTAAACAATCACAGACCTACAGTAAAAATGAAGGAAAGCTACAATCAACAGAAAGAAAAACAAAACCAAAAGCCGGCTCCATTTCTCTTATCATACGATAAAGACATTTGATTAAAATTATGATTGTTTGATCCGAGGGCGCCTTTGCACCCTCATCAACCCATAATCGGGTTGTCCCTTCGTCTCTTCACGATGCCTCTTCGAGCCACTAGTACCTGATCGAGCAGGTGGATTCCTGTATCGTTGCTACTAACATTTGTCGATGTGTCAACGTTCACTACAAAAAAAACATCTTTTGGTGACAAACTTTTGATTTGTCACAAAGGATAGCATCTAGTGAGAATAACTTAGTTTGTCACAAGAAGTCTTATTAATTAGTGATAAAGAAAAAGATTTCTCACAAAATGTTTGGTAGGTTGTCACAAAATGTATAGTCTCACCTTCAAGTCGCATGTATAGATTTTAAGACATGGCTCTAGTGACAACTATCTTCATCATGAAATTTTTAATAATAAGTTGTAATTCGAATCGAGTCGAGAACTAAGCTTATCGAGTCGAGCTTACTTCGATTTTTTGTGAGAAAATACTTCAAATTTTACAAACATGAGTTCGAACACGAATTTGACATTACTATCGAATTCAAGCTCGTTTGCAAGCATCTTTATAACCGAGCCGAACTTGAGCTTTTTTTTTTCTTTTAAGAAGAATTCGAGTTACAGTTCTGAGAATAAAAAAGGAATTCGAGTTGCATCACAAAACCACGTTCTCATTTCCTATTTCAATAGAAAAATAATATTAGTATTCCTGAAACGGGTTAGGGAAAAGCCGCTGTCATCGACTGAAACCTATTTCCCCAACGAAGACGATGGAAACCATCGGTCCGCCTGCCTTCTCCTCCCTCCTCTGACCAATCGACGGGAAGAAAATGATCCTCGACGGCGGATGTTTGTTCGTAACGCCGACCATTTCGGTCGCCGCGATCGATCTCTGTTCTTCTCCTTCCGTGGTCGATCTCTTAATCATCACTTTGCCACGACGGATTCTCAAACCGACACTTGCTTTGATTTCTCCGCCTTGTATGCTCTTCCATCACTGGTAATTCCTCTTTGGTTTTACTTCGTACAAGTATTATAACCATTTGATTTCTGTTTTGCGTTTATTATTTCAATTTTGATCTCAATGTTTCTTTTAGTTAAATTTGACGCTTCACTTGCCTGTTCTAAAATTCGATTCATTGCATCATCTACATGCTTTGAAATTTATGCTTCATCTACATGTTTGACAGTTACAGCTGTGGTGAATGTCATCCTTTTTCATGATTGTTTAGTATGCAAGCATGAATTGGGTGTTGGGTGAGTATAGCAGGAGAGAACAAGATTTTGTGGCACTGAGATAAGAATGTAACCATGGTATTATGATGTTTTCATGCTTAAGATAATAAGGAACATAGGTGAATTTATGTTGCCTTTGTTAACTGTCTAAGCTGTGTTCTTTTATAATTGGCATTGTGTGGTTCATGTTCTGATTGTTGTCTGCTCCTATATTTTCTAAATGTTTGATTCATATTTAGGAACTTGGTCACGCTTTATTCTTATGTTCTTATCTCGAATTTGAACCTGGAGATTACTAAGGAAAGTTTGTTTTATCTGTACTCGCTTTTACAAGGTTACCTCAATCTTTTATTTTTCCGACTTGTTTTTGGATTATTTTGCTTTTCTTTTTGACATGATAAGATGTATTTACGGTTGAACAGCTTTTTTTTGATTTAGTTCTCTCAATATACTCAAGAAAAGTCGTGAGATTTCTAATGGGGCGCCCCATAGTCGAAAAGGAAGTTGAAAGCGTGAATGTGATGAATTTGTGTGGACACATGTCTCACCTGATTTTCAAATGACTTAAGTGAGTTTCATTTTTATGCATTCTTACTGCTTCAAGGCTTAATGATTCTACTCGTGAGGCCCACTCCCTTCTTGATTTTTACGGTGTTTCATTGTTTCATTGTGTTTGTGTTTTGCATGTCTTGCTGAATTGTACAACATATTCACATCAGCTCATAAGAATTGAGGAGCCCATAATGTGAATTCCGACTCTGGCAATTCACTTGGATAGGTAATTTTAATTGTTCGATATGTAATAATGAGGTACATTGTGTTGATCAATGTTATTCTGGTTATGCTTGTTTCGAAAGGGTTGTAAATGTTGCCGAATCGTTTGCAACAGGGGTGTTAATGATGGTTTTAAGGTGAATAGCCAGTCTCACCTTGTTGATCAATTTCATAAAACTAATTTGTTTTCAACAGCTTCTGGATTGGAGAATCATGTTAAGTTTTGTATACATATAAATGATTTTTTGTATACTTCACTTTTCATTTAATCAGATTATTATTGTTGTCATTTTTCACTTATGTAATAAACGGCACCAGTTACTTGTGACCAAATCTTTTTTTGTTTAAGTTCAATTGGAAATCATTTAATCGTTTTTGTATAACCGAGCTTTTAAATGCTTTTTCGTTGTATTTTCACATTTCAACTTGACCATGAGTTATCATACATGATCGGTTTTGGGATTAAACATCAATTGTATCGCTCTCTCCAGATTTGCGGTGAGGTGGGTATTACTTGCAACTAGGTGTACAAGGAGTAGGCCTGGCTTTGAAAAGCGCATGACATACACAACTTGTATGCTTGTGTGGCAATAATTAATGCTCATAATGACTGATTTGTACATTATGTCTGTGTTTATCTCATCTAATTAGTATTATTTTAGTATCAATGTTCAAGCTTGTTATTTATTCTGTTTGAAACTCGAGCTATAATCCAGATTGCATCTATATATTACATTGATTGAAGTTTAATTGAGTGCCAAATTTGAATCTTCATTATATCGTTTCTAGTTTCATGTTTAACGGGTGTGACCATATCCCTATCCCCTCTTTATTAGTATGTGTAGGATGTCCGATGTAAGATAGATATATATGTTTAAACTTCTCTTGCTTTGATTAATTCTTGTTCATTGAATTAAAATTGCCTGTATGTAAGATTAAAAAGCTTTATTTAGATTATTTGACGACCGTGTTTTTGTTCTGCAAAGAAAGATATTGTCGGAAAGTACAAGAGCCATACAACTTCCTCTTCAAAGAAAGTTGAATATAAAGAGAGAATAGAAAAGGGTTGACTACATTCTCTTTTTTACTGCTCTTGCATTTATTCCAAGGTGATTCTTTTACACAGTCTTCTAACATTTTCTTCTGGATTTTCGGGTTCAGAAGAATGGTGGAATTGGATAAGATCACTCTAGTTGAGCATTCTTGCTATCGTTTCAATCAATATGTTGCAGAATATAGGCCTATACTCTATATATTTAAGCATTATTATGCCTGTTTATCGCTTGTATTGTGTTTGTTTGAATTCGGGTGATATATATATTCCCCAGGTTTTCATATATAACTTTCAATTACGCCTTATGTGTATATGCATGCTCACCTTATTTTGTTGTGTGCCAATTTTCAATTTTGAAAAGGTACATAAGGTTCCTACTATGTTACATGCCAAGCATAAATGGTAGAATCAGCTTGATCGATTCTACTATTTGTGCTTCATATCCATCTGCCCAAGTCTCTTTTACACATCAGTCAAGTTTGTGTACTAAATATATTTTGTGGACAATAAGTCTTTTGTTAATGTCCCACACTATGCCTATTTGTGGTGTGGATACTTTTGAAGTGCTTAATACGCCCAGTTCATGTATGCCTTGTAAAAATCTGCTATCTTTGAGTTCTTGTTTAGGATATTATGTGCTCAAGTGCGCACTAACAATGTTGAAAAGTTAATTTGCTATGCAAGTAACCTTTTGTTTATATTATATTATTGTTCAATCCAGTCATTTATTTACTTAATTAATCAGACTTTATCCAAATGTGGACTTTTGAATGTTGTCACAAAGTTAATTGGCAGGATTATATTGACCCCAAAAATATGACATATGAGGTGCACGATATCGTTGTCTACATGCAACAACTTCAAAATCGCTTTACGAAAGGAGCAAGTTTGTCTTATGTGTCTTTTCGTGTAAAGGTTAGTCAAGTATTATTAAATTGATTCAAAGCATTTATCCCCATCATAATTTCCAAAATCAAGTGACATTGTACATCTCACTTTGGGCTTGTGGGATAATAAGGTTGTTACACTTGGAAAGAGAAGGAAGATGAATGACTGGACGGCACCAATAATAGCAAAGCAGACATTGTTTGCGTTTTTATCACCGGGGGTAATGTATTTCTTAATTGGTTATTTTCGCCCCGGTTCACCTTTTTTTTTCCTTCTTTTTGAAGATCAAATTGAGTTTATAAAGGCATCTGACATGGACGGCTCTGGGGTACTTCTCTTAACTCTGCTCATCTATGAATAATGGTATATTGTTATTCCCTATGACTTGTTGTGCCTCTTGCTTTACACAAGACTTGGTGTGTTGAGTCTAAGTATGTACCCTCAATATGGTCCATGTTCTTACCTTACAGCTGCTACTCTATTTTATACTTAGTCCAGTCTGTCACAACATGTTTTTATGCACCTGCTCCGATCAGATTACATGATATGTATGGACATGTTTTATGAATTAAGGCCTAGGTTTGTATATCGCTTTGTATACATCTGTTCGTGCCTTGATCACCTCGCTATATGCATCTATTTGTATGATCTGTTTGTTTGATCAGATTGCCTGATCGACCTAGTTGCTATTTATAATAGCTTGCCTAAGTTTGAGAGAGATGCAACTGCCTATTTATAAGCATGATACTTTTGATGGGTTTAGATTTGTTTATAAGTTGAACTCGCTATCATGAGAATTGCCTCGCCGAATCGTTAAGTGCTTGATCATGTTAGTTTAGGCTTGCATCAAAGTTGTATCGAGCAAATATCTTTTGATAAACTAGTTTTTCCATTCGCAGTTACAATCTCTGTAATTGTGTTTCTAAATCTATCTAGTTGGATTTTGCCGTGCATTTTAATCTTGCATAATCATGAGCAGAACTTCAAGCATATCTTTAGTGCTAAAGATTAGTTACATAATGCACAAATGAAGGTTACTGAAGCATATCTTGCGTGGAAAAGCTCAAGATTCTATCGTTTGAGTTAGCTAAAACATGGTGCATGTGCCATTGACAATAATTTTCTTTACATATTCGTTTCTTTATGCTTCTTCTTATAAAGCTAAACTTTTATGTAGTGATATCTTTTATTTTTGAATTCAACATATAATTGATCTGGCTCTGTTGATTAGACATGATGATAAATGGTTTTACTATTTCTCATGTGGCAAAGTGGATGATTATTTGCTTTTTTACTTATTTTCATGCTTTTGGACAAAGTTGATTTTGAGCGCCACACACAATCGACTTTTAGGATGCCTAGGTATGGTTTTAAATGCATATTAAGTAATTTTGTTATGTAGAATGAAATATATGAAGAGATATTCATATCATGTGTTTGATAAATTTATGATTTATCATAATTTATTTAATTTTTTAAGAATTTTTTGAAATTTTTAGAGTTGATGTTAAGTTTTTGTATACTTGCAAAATGATTGTTAATAATTATTTAATATTTTATTGTGTGTTGTATTATTTTTTATTCTTTTGTAGGGTATGTGTATATTTTTTTATAGGTTGTAGATTATTAATATTTAATTAAAATTTTCAATAATAATAATAATAATATTATTATTATTATTAGTTTCCTATTTTTTGAATATATATATTTATTTATTTATTTTTATTATTATTATTATTAAAATATGACTTCTAGTGACAAAGCCTTTGTCAATATTAACCATTAATGTAAAAATGTGTTTATATCTTTTGGTGACAACAACACTGAATTAGTGATAAAATGTTCATTATTTTGTGACAAAAGTTTTGTCGCAAGAAAAACCTTCTGGTGAGAAAGATGGAGGGTTGTCATGAAAAGCAATGGCGACAAAAATATCAGATTTGTCGCCATAGAACTTCTTTAATGACTAATTCATTGATCGTCACAAGAGGCACCTTTAGCGTCGCTGCTTACGCAACAAACGCCGCGACAAAAACAATTTGTCACGAAAACCTTTACAGACGAAAATCAGCACTTGTAGTGACGAATTTTTTTGTCACGAAAAGGTCTGTTTTTTGTAGTGGTTACTAAAGAACGATTTACATCATACATTGCTACAACATTTATCAACATGTCAACAATTATTCCAAAATTCTTAAGTGCCTAGCTAATTATATAAATCAACTTTATTACCACTATAAAAATAAAGGAAAAAAAAACATTAATTACCTCATGAATAATTTCAGTGCAAGAACTAAAATTAAAGAGAATGTTTATTGCACAATTCATTCATCAAGAAACATGGTACAATTCATTCCATTAACCCTTTTCTTCAAAACCTTCAAAATCTTCACTTCCCCACTAATTCGAGAGTAGCTACTCATCAGCAACCCCCCGGAAAGCAAATCACCCGCAAGCCGAGGCACGGTTAAAAGCCGATCAACCAAAAGAACGATGGTTACATCCGTTTCAACCATCTCCCGTGGCCTAATCTTGCCCGACGGCGTCACGGCTTCACCAATAATCCTCCCACCATATTAAACCCTAGTTTTCACACTATCATATTGGAAAGAAGCCACATTTGGATTCTTGACCGACAAGTTAGCTAATAACGTCAGGTTTGCACCTGGACGAAACGTGGCGGACCCTAATAGAGCCATTTTGAAACCCTGGATAGTCACGGAACGTAACATTAACACCAGATCTTCAACATGGAAAACCGTCAGTGCCAGAACCAGTACGATCATACCTAGAACGATGAGTATTGATATGATGCATACACACCACATGAAACACTTTTTGTTGTGATATTTACTCATTTTAGAGAACAAACTTTCATCTTTTCCTATGTAAAAATGTACCCTACGGGTTTCTATGTTAAGCATAGCTGGAGGATATAATATGGTGTTATATTTTTCTTAATGTAATATTTGGGGTAGGTTATAGGTAACGTATGTTTAATTACAAATTAAGTGTGTAACGGGGAAATGATTTAATTAGGAATAAATTTTTGTACGTTGTTGTTGACTTGAGACTTAAATTGTGTAGTAATGAGTCGTGCAATTTGTGAGCGGTTTGAGTTTGATTCGACTTTTTATTTGAATAGTTCGGTTTGATCGATAAGATTTAAAATTCAAACATTCTAAGGTCCAAACATAAAATTGTTCGAATACGACTCGTTAGCTCACGAATAAGCTCGAATAAAAATTTGTCATGAAAAGTTATATATAAATTGTACTAATATTTTTTAAATTGTATGTTTTTCTATTCTTATATATAAGTTACAACGATAATAGTTGCGATCCTTCGTACTAATATTTATTAAATTTTATGTTTTGGTATTCTTATATATAAGTTACGATTCTTCGTATTTTGATTGCACAGAGCAGGCACTTGGACAGACGTATTTGACATTATAAGCGTCAGGGAATTTGCACGATTAAGTCCGGCTACCGACTAGCACTATCCTTATACATGCAGGGGTCGGTAGGGGAGCAACATCTGGGTTGAGTGGATTAGATATGATATGGAGGCAGTGCTGGGATGTTGCGGTTCAACAACGCATACACCATTTTCTATGGAGGTGCCTGCATGATTTTTTGCCAATGGCGCTCAATTTGGCTAGGCGCAATGTGGGAGATGGTCATTGTTTAGCATGTGGGACTGTGGATGAGACTTTAGCTCACGTTCTGTTTGAGTGTGAGATGGCGGTTCGGGTGTGGGAGCAAACAACCTTCAGTTCTTTGGCATGCCCGGAGAGAGTCTCGAATTTTAGAGGATATTTCGCATTTCTTATAGATCTGCTGACGCGGGAGGAGCTAGCAGAGTTTGTGTGGGTGATGTGGCACATATGGAAGGCACGTTGTAGTGCGGTCTATGACAATCAGCCAGTGTATGTGTCACGAGTCTGTTCTTCGGCTCTCAGTGCAGCGAGAGAATTTTTACAGGCTGGCCAGGTGCCACACGAAGTGCAACAACAGGAGTTGCGGGATCGTTGGGTGAAGCCGCCATATGGGACTATTAAGTGCAATGTAGATGCCTCGGTTAAGCCACTTGCGTCGGGAATAGGCTTTATCTTCCGTGATCATCATGGATCCATCCTGGCAGCTTACTCATTCCATTTGGACAAGGGCATTGATGTTACAATGCTGGAGTTGAGGGCGATACTTATGGCATTGGTTGAGGGTCGGCGGATGGGACTGACTTCTTTGTTGGTGGAAAGCAACTGCTTGAAATGTGTTCAGCGGCTGACACATCGGGAGGAGGACCTTTCATCATTTGGCGGTCTTTTGCAGGACTGTACTACGGAGGCAACTACATTCTCTTCAGTTTGTTTTTCTTTTGTTAGACGTACCGACAATGTCCCGACACATTTATTAGCTTGGCTAAGATTTGATTCCTTACGTGTCACTACATGGGGAGCACAACCCCCGAACAATATTGTTGCCGCGGTTTTGACGGATTTGGTTGCTTAATAAAAAGTTGTTGGTTTCTAAAAATAAATAAAATTACAATGATAATTTAGATGTTTTGATTTAAGGAAAAAAAATTAAGAAATGGATTTTCCCGTTTAGCATATTAACTTAAAAGGAAACGTATCAATATTTTTTCATAAAGCAATGATACAACCACAACGTAAAGACACAATTAATTGACACAACATTGATTTACACCCTTAATTATTATAGGACTTAGATCAATCATGTCCTACAAAAATCAATTGTGTAGATCAATGTTGTGTCAATTGATTATGTTTTTTTGTTGTGGTTGTATCATTTATCTTTTTCATATTTTCTCATACTCCTTTTGAAATAAGAACATATATATATTATATCACTCAAAACAAACTCGAATATATTTTGGGTTCGGCTCAAGTTTGAATATGCTCTTGATCGTGTTTGGAAATTCGATTTCATGTCAATTTCATGTTCGAACTCGAGTTTGTAAAATTAGATGTATGCTTGATTCAATAAATTATACACGACTCGACTCGAAGCATTTATGCCTATAGTTAATTAAGAAGTACATGTCCAAGATAAAATAAGACAAAACACAATCTAAATTGTGGTCAATAGAACTCTAAAAATAGGAATCTATACATATATTAACTAATCTTCAAAACTATATATTATACATTATTTTCACACCAATAATTAATAATATACAAATCAACATCTCTTTTGACCTAGCTATCTAGGTAATTACTTGCCTATCACAATCTTGATCTTGAACCAAATATGTAATCAAATTCACATTTATTGAACAAATTGTTTTCAAATAAACCCTCTTTTTAACTATTTCCATAATATTCACATTCCCATTTAATCTTGTATTTGTACAAATCGGCAATATACCTGCAATAAAATCATCCTTAAGCCTTGGCACATCCAATATATTCTTCACCATAACCTCTACCGTAACGCTGATCATCGTTGTTCGTCGCGCCCGAGCATTTCCGGGCGGTGTCAGAGCTTCTCCGATGATGTTATGATCGTAATACACCGTCGTTGAAGCGTTACTAAACCTAATGGAGGACAAATTAGGGTTTTCTATAGAGACATTCGCGTACACGAGTAACTTTGTACTTGGTGTCACGTTTGTCCAGTTTACGTCATTTAGACCTTCTATACGCAGACTATGCATTCTTAACACCGGACTTTTGGAACGGAAGACGGTGAAAACCAATACCAATACGAGTACCACCAGAATCAACATGATTGCCAAGATGCAACCGCAACACTTGACGAGTTTCCGGTGGGGGTGCGGGTTGAGCTCCCAATGATACGACTCGTCGTCCCCGGTGAAACTTCTCCGGCGATAGGCGGCTTGAGCCAAGGGTTGGACTTGCTCTATATCTGACATTATTGTAATTTTGTATGTGTAATAATTGCTAGAAATGCATTGTGTATAGGGTATTATATATATGTACAATTATTGTTTGCTATTGTACAAATTAATTAGTAGCATATATTTGTGATAAATTAAAGAGATTTGACTATTGGTTAAGAGGGTTTAAGGATTCATATTTTTGTCATGGAGAAGATTTGTGCTAGCTAAGAGTGCATCATTGTTATTTACAAACACGACAATACAGCCGTGTGTTAGGTATATATATATATAGACACACACACGGAATCACAGTGCAAGATACATATGTTTTATCATATACTACAACATAATAGACGTGTTTTATCATGTACAATGATATGGCGGTGAGAGGTATCATTTAAAATAAATGTCTTTCATGAGATGAGAGTTCATAATGACACACCAAGTTTTAACACTTGTTGTGTTTGAGTGGTTATGATAGTACCATTACTCAGAAACGAAATGATAATTTACGTATGGTATTGACATAACAATTGTGACACAACATATTTTTACAGCATTGATAATGACTCAATGATTATTAAGAGACTCATCATAATCGACAATTTAACACTGTAGTGTATCAATCGTCATGGAATAATCATTATGGTAGTAGCACTACCCATTAAAATAACGGTAGGCGAAAGAAGGGTCTATGTCTTTAGCGGATACAAAGGACAAACATCCAAACCACATGTACACACTTTTTATCCTAGAAATGAAGTTGAATTTGAGAGATCTTCTGGCCCCGGGGCCTCAACTCTAACCACTAGACAGAGATCATTAGCTAGGTGAAGAAGAAGGTTGAATGGGTGTTTTTGTGATAGAATACTACCCATATGAATATTATTATGAGGAAGAAGGCCAAATGAGTCTTTTTGTGATAGTTGCACTACCCACTAATCTACCGATGTCCTTAAAAGCACCCTTATTCATGTGCATGCCTTCCAGAACCAGGGGTTGTAGAGCCTGCTGCGTACGATTAGTCAGCTTTGCGACAGTTTGATTTTAAATATTGTAGGTGTCACAGGTAGATTTAGTGAGTGCCCTTAAATCCCCCGACAACTTTTGGAGGAGAAATGGTTAGATGAGTGTTATGTTAGTTTATCATTGTCATTTTCCTTAAAATGTAAATCATATAAACTAAATTGTCAAGTTAGATAGTTATTTTGTTCTTAATTGTGACATTTCTTCCATTGCAAGAAAATGTTTGCTTTCTAATGACAAATTTTTTCAAATAGAATATTAGGAAAATAATAATTTTTTCTTGATAAATAAATAAAAAATTACTTAACAAAGTAATGGAATCTTGGTTATTTTTTTGATATGAAACCGTTGAAATTTTATTAATCAATGTCTGAAATACAAGCCGTAATAATATATTCGTGAGGGAAATGTCCCCATTCAACAAAAGAAACAAGGGCGGATCCGATCCCGGCGAGCAAATGTGCGGGAATGTTTCCTACTCTACTAAAGTAGGAGAGAGAAAGAGATGTAAACATGCTAGCAAGACCAAAACAAGCGTCCTTGATCCCTCCAATATTCGAGAGATTGTCTTCATCTGAGTTGAAGATGTGAACCACACGTTGAGAGTCACTTTCGACGATGATCTTCTGGTATCCATAGGAAAGAGCAAATGTAACTCCATGATACACTGCATAGGCCTCTCCTGCGTCGACCGAGCATCGCGTCTTGAGATTGATAGCGAAAGATTGTAGAATATTACCGGTTGAATCACGAAATATCCCTCCAACTGCTAAAGAGTCTCGATTTAAAAGAAGCATTCACACTGCATTTTATCATACCATCGTGAGGGCTGCCATCTTTTGCATGGGGACTTTGGGTTACCCAACTTGCTTTCCGACCGGATTGCTAGGTACTCTTTTGAGAGGAATGCGCGCAATCTTAAGGAACATTTGTTTACGTGTTTACCTTAAAAATTCAATCACACGGCCTTCCAAATAAATCGTAACAAATACAGATTCTACATCAAGTTTCCACTTCCTCCTTGCTTGTCAAAAATCCATAATATCCGGGAGGTTGTTAGTCCAAGAACTTTCCACTTCTCCCTACATTCTTCCGTCTCCCAAACCGCGGTAGCAATAGAGCAACCAAAAAAGAGATGTAAAAGTGTCTCCGGTACCCGACATCATACCTTGCAAGTGTCATCGCCAAGGTCCCGGTGTGCCAAATTGGTAGAACCGTAGAAGTGGGGAGAATGTCGTGTGTAGCTTTCCAGATAAAGTGAACGATTTTTGGTTGTATAAGAAGACTCCATATCTTTTTCCACAAGGGATTGCAGCCCGAAAAGGAGCTGGCTGCCAATACATTATTTGAGATACATTATTTGAGAGATTTTTTTTTCTGTGTATTGCGACTTTATATCCGGATTTAAAATTATATAAATCATTAGGTGTGTACATCCAATGAATTGTGTTGGCCATTGGGTAGGAGGTAGTTCTGATAGGTTTTAATTATAGTTGTAAGTGAATAAATCGGTATGATTCGGTAGATATGTATACTGAATTAAGCCAAACCAAAAAAATAAATGAAAGATGGTTTATGCATGCTACTTTAGAACATAATATTTGCGTATAAAAATCTTATATCTACTTTTAAAAAAAAAAAAAAAAATCTTATATCTACACATCATTTCCATAACTATTGTGATTCTTACATTACTTTTTTTTAAGGGAAAATGAGCCAGAAGGACAAAAAAAAAATCATAAATGTGATAGAATGACGTTACTATATTTTATGTGATTAAAAATGACAAATTCATAATAAATGGACCGAAATACTCTTTTACACATTAAACACGTACTAACGCTAGATTAAATGTAGTAACAGCCAAAAAAACAAGTCGTAACAGCCCATAAAATGTAGTAACATCCGATGAAAATATAGTAACAGCCAATAAACAAGTAATAACAGCCAAAAAACAGGTAGTAACAGCCCATAAAATGTAGTAACAGCCAATAAACAAGTAGTAACAACGCATAAAATAGATAAAGTTACAAAAAAAATTGTAGTAACGTTAGTAGTAACAACCTATAATATACATGTAGTAAAACGAAAAAAATATAGTAACAATGATACGTTCCTCCTTCTCCTCCCCAAAATCCTAATGCCCAAATCCACTGAATCGAGGCATTCATGAAACGAAATCACGACTCCTTCACGTGTGGCAAAATAGAACCGAGTCGAGACAATAAAGCTTCGAATCAACCGGACATGGAAGGATATCACCGAGATGGTTAGCCATCACGTTTCTATGCAAAAACGTGTTGCAAATCCGTAAAGAATCAGGCGGCGAATGCTCGATTTACCACATAAGAGGTAGGAGATGAAGCAGCAGCCGGATTTTTGCAGTTGAAGCAGCATCCGGATTTTCTGAGGTAGGAGATGAACGAATCCTATCGAACCCACAAAGGAGGTAGCCGGATTTTCTGAGGTAGCAAAGCGAATCGGATTTTTACGAGGTAGCAAAGGCCGGATTTTCTGATTTGTGACTTTGATCGGAGCGTGACGGCTGGGTTTAAGAATCAGAATACCAGCAGGGTTTGTGAGTCTGGATGAGGGAGATATAAGAATTAGAAAAATGGTATATTGGTAAGTTTATGTAGGTTTTGTCCTAATTAATAATTAGTTTCCTTGGAGCCTAGTAAATAAATTAATCCGTCCTTCTCGTCAAAAACATATACTTGTTATTGTTCTAGTGATGTTGATGTGCAAGGATCCATTTCCATTTATTATATCCCACATGAAAATAAAAATAAAAAGGGGAATGACATTAATCAAATTTAGTATATATTTTGTGTTAATCAATTTAAACAAAAACAAGAATGATGAGTATGAGTAGTTATCATATTCATAATGACTCAAATATCGCTTTCTAGACCTGAGTTTTGAGGCGTGCATTAGAACCGATTACTGCAGGATAAACTAAGTGTCACAACATGAGATAGACGACGATGGCCACCTCTACAACCTTTGATAAGGTCCTAACGATAATGTTGGTTCATGACTAACAATAATATTTATAGAGCTATGAGGATACAAATATATTTAAGCATAATTATAACCTAACAGAATTTATCCTACCAACAACTCTATCATTAATTCAAATCAAACACACTTATCCTAAAGAAACTATCCAGCCATTGATGTCATTATCCATGTGCTATCACCGGGGCCAGCTACACCTTGTAACCAGTAGCGGACAAAGATTAATTTCTTAGTGGGACATTGATGAGAGAAAAATACACCCACTAAAATATTGGCCCCCAAGAACGACGCCAATTTTTTTTTGTGGCGAAAAATTCACCCAATAAAAATACATTTATAAAGACTCATGAATCATGGGTAAACTAACTCTAACCGGCAGAAGCACTGCGTCGATTCACAGGATAATACAGAGAGTACGAGGTCGTCCCAAGAGAATGTGGTTTGTGAGCACAAAATGAACGTCGAACTTAGTCTAAGCGATCAAAGTTTTAGGTGGAGTTTTTATACTAATGCGAAAAATAAATTTTAACTAACGAGATTAACTAGGTGATTAAAAAGCATAGCCGAGCCATGATCCAATAGGTTATCTCCCCACAGAAAAACTTGATAAGGAGTGTGTTTTATCCGATTCGATTCATATGACATTCACGGGTGTTAACTCTTTATTCTTTGCGTTAAGATCTCGAACAATTCTCTCACTTAACCCCCACACTAGGTTTATTAACCCTCCCTTTAGAGAGCTAACTCGCCTAACATGGTTGACCGGAATAAAAAGCCGCTGAAAAACCTCACAGAAAACATAGTTTTAACGTGTCACTTAGGTTGCCAATCTAACGATTAAGACTATGGTTTAATGATTCTAATACATGTTTTATTCACCTCGTAAAAATAAGAATCTCACTTAGGCATAGTCCGGATCTATCACTTAGATTGTCAATCTAACAATCAGACTATGATTAGTGATATCCATATCTCACATCTCACCGCAAAATACATTTATAAAGCTCGATGTAACCGTGAACAAAGTTGTCAATTTTATTCAAAGCTATTAAAATGATCAAAACGGGTTTTAAAACATGAGTTTATCATACTAACGCTTAATTACGCGCACACAACTCCCATCTCTCTCTCCGAGGGTTGATTTTACCCGTTTTCACATAATTCGCTATGTTGAATTTAACTACTCATATTAACTAAAATAACAAACGTAAAATAACAAAACGAAAGAAAACAAAACGAAAAGATAACTACAAATTTATATAGATATACGTATAGATATATATAGATATAGATATATATATAGTATACGTATATATATATATTTATACTAATTGCATAAAATAAAAGAAAGCAATAAAAAGCGGAAACGAAATTATATTAAAACTATAACTAGTCGGGTTATTACACCGACATTATAACGACATATATATTACATATAGGCCCCCAAAACATAAAAATAAAATGGAAGAAGATGAAGGAGAAGAGGAGAAAAGGGGGCAAAGGATCTCTGCATCTGAGGCTCCATATATATAGAAATTGTTCAAGGCCGGACCGGGCCGGGAAAGAGCCGGACCAGGCCGGGTATCATCATCACAGATGACTCACCATGATTCTGGATCCTTCGATTGTGTATTTATTTGTAATAAAACTTCTAAAATTCATATCTTGAGTTGTAGACCTCCAAAAATTATGATTCAAACGTCAAAATTAAGCTCTCGGAAAATTCTTCAACTTTCATGAAGGACACTTCTTCAGAAAACGCCTTTTTGATGGGCCATTCCCATTACGTGTCGTTTTGCGACATTTTCCCTAATACAAATCAATTAGTCACTTGACCATCATTTGAGTTGTAGAAGTCCGATTGACTTGATTCAAAATCCATTGGAAAGATTTCTTGAAGATATACAACTTTCATGAAGGAAACTTCTTTAGAAAATGTCGTTTTGATGAGCCATTCGTATTACGAAGATATTTCGGGATTTTTACTAATCCGAATCGATTAGTCAATTGACCATAACTTGAGTTGTAGAACTCCAATTTATGTGATTCAAAGTGCGTTGGAAAGCTTATGTTAAGATCTACAACTTTCATTAAGAAGTCATCCCCTGAAAATGCCTCTAAGCTGGGTCAAATCTCCGTCGAAAATATGTAACGATTCAAGTACTTAGGAAAAACGACCCCTTTGAACTCGTAAGCTTGCAGCACCTTCTTCTAACCCTCTAAACACCTCTTTTAGGGCTCAAAACATGTCGTTACGTAGAATCTTGGTCCACTTATGATTACGCAATAAACCACCAAAATACCAAACGAATCCGACATTTACACTCCGGTTACTAAACCGCATAAAAACTAGTAAAAACACATAAAAACACGATATTTTACAAAATAGTCACGACTTATATATTTTTATGAAATTTAGGAATTAATGACTTTAATTGATATAAAAGTGCTCGAAATGATATCAAAAGTGGGGTAAAAAGTTATAAAAATAACTGTGAATTTTTCCGTTATCACAACCCCACTTTAGCTTTTGGTCGTCCCTCGAACAAAATAAGCGATAAAATAAAATGAATGAGGAAAAATTCATGAAGATAAGATATAAGGAACAACCGGATGATACAACCAATCGAATCATACCCACACGTTAACTTTAATATAAATGTATAACAGTGAGTGTACAGAATAAGCCTTTCAATTTCCACTATCCTCTCTTGAATAATTCAAGCAAACACACAAATATCCATTCAGACATACCCTAATGACTTTCCTAGGTATAGGCAAGAACATTTCCACACAATGTCCTCCCGTGTACTTATTAGGATAATCCCTAAAGCATATCATTCGATTTATCTTTGGGGATAGTTAGAAGATAACTCTCTTTTTTTTTTTTTTTTTCTTTTTTTTTTCCATAGAATACTAACATATCCGAACTCATTGCCAAAATCGACTATCTTTCAAGCGTCATGAGGTGAGATCGAATACATTAATACCTATCTAACTCTTTTTTATTTTTATTTTTTTTTTTTTTTTTTTATGTGTAGCATATGCCCTCATTCCCAAAGCAATAGGATGTTTCGTGATAACACCCTAGTGGACTACTATCATCAGTCAATGGAGCTTTTAAACCTCATAGTGGTATAGGACGCTTCGTGATAACGCCTCTACCGCACTCAAATCATTGGTAGCTACAACCGACATATAGATAGCTCACTTATTTTGATATTCTTTCTATCACATTCAAACCTTGAGATATTCACAAGACACGTTTAGAAGTTAGGTACTAAGTTACTACTATCTCTAGGATAAACCACTAGAATCTTTGAATGGATACTGCTTTAAAATTTTCGCTTCAATATCAAAGGCTTACGTGAAGGAATTCATGTTATACAAATAAATTTCGGTTAAAATACACTTGCGGTTCACATTGGTTATACATATCCAAATTGATCATTACATCTTTAAATCCATGAAATATATACCTTATACAAATTATTTTAATCAACTAAATAATGCTCGAAAAAGATCAAAAACTAAGGGTTTAAACACTTACTGCCATTTCTAGACCAACCACGACTCTACCCCCCACTTACGATTTTGCATTATTCTCAGAGTGTAAATGAGATGAGAGGAAGACTTAGCTCATAGACCAGCAGAAAGATGCTATCGAATCCCGTGAATGACCATGAGAAAGCACATCCCGAATCCCTGTACCAAAACAACCAAAACAAAGCCAACACAGGACATGGTCCTCGTGCCAAAATATTGAACAGGGATATGGGAATAATGAGATAATGGCCCTGTCACGTCAGAAAATTCGATAGGCAATATAATAGCTTTAGATGGAAAAATCACCCAAACGGGTAGAGTACAAAACATCTAAGCATATACGTATTATAGAAAGTATCACAAGAGCATATATCACAGTCAAGTCAGCTATTCTTAGTTTCATTTTTATTACACACAGTTTTATTAAAGCGGGAATACTTACCACTATACTACAACGACCAGAAATTTGAAACAGACTAGATCATGAAATGTAATGTAGTGAGTCTTTTATACCCAGATCCTCAAGGGTTCAATAACCTAAGTCCAAGAAATGATACATTTGAATTTTTATCTTTTTCTCCATCGGGATTTTCGGATAACCACCTAATCATTCCCTCTTTAATGACATTCAAACCTTCATCTCAAGACTTGGTTGTGCTTTGTGTTCATCTTTCCACAGATTCTTCATTTCATTCAGACTAGGCTTATCCAAATTATTATTATTTAACGGGCTGCCTCCCGGTAGCGCTTTTGTTTAACGTCGTTTGCTCGACAGGGTGACTCTATACAGACTCAATCAACCAAAATCCGAACTCAAGAAGATCAACAGCTTTAGAAAAATTAACAATGCGAGAACCATTGAAATTAAATTGTCTAGAAGCATTACCTGCGTTTGGCCCTCGATGTTATCTCCTCCCAGCCAGAGAATCTTCTTTTATCAGCCTGTCGAACCATCTTCTTTTGAAAATCACCATAAAGCTCATCCATCAGGGAGTATACAAATTGGACCGCAGAAAATTCATCCTCACAGAGTGGACGAATGTAATAATCCGGGACTGTCATATCAAATATTACCAACTCTCCCGGTGGTTCTACCAAAGATGGCCGATCACCCTCTCGCTCCTCTAACTCTGTCATCTCCAAATCTTGCACTTTTTCTTCGCAAACTGAATTATCAACCTTATTCTCAACCTGAACTTCTTCAGTGATAACCTCATCATCATCCCTGACCACCTCACATGTCTCTGCCTCTTTCACATACCTCACTAATTCAATCAATTGCCCCACCTTGTCTTGAAGATTTCTTATGGCGGAGTCAAGATTTACCTTGAACTCCTCGTGATGTCCAACGACGCGCTCTTCCAGGCTCTGGTTCAATCGTTCTAGTTGCTCTATTTGACCTGTCGGTGAAGTCTTCTTGTGGCATGGGGAAAGCGATCATATTGACTTTGATTCATCGGAGGTGAGTAGCGATCTTCTTGCCATTCCGGATAATCGATCAGGTGGTGAATGCAGTTGAAGCTATCAACGCATTGAGCATGAATACCGTAATCTCGATAAGCACCAGGGTTAGGACAACCCTCGTAATATTGTGGCTCATAACTCGAATAACCATAATTACGGTCTGGTATGCATTAGGCAATCGATAATCCCATGAACCTTGGTTATTCTCTTTGTTGATATCGAGGCTGAGGCACGAACTGTTGTTGATAACATTGTTCAGGTGCCTGAGGTTGGTAGGAGTATTGTTGTTCAGGTGAGTAGTATTGATTGAAAAATCCATCCATTTAAGCTCAATCTGCAAGATCTCAGAAAACAACAAGAAAACAATAAATTTTTTCTTTACTTTTTTTTTTTTTTTTTTTTTTTCGTTTTTTTTTTTTTTTTTTATTTTTTTCGTAAACACACGATATTTAGACCCCTCAAAAAGTTATGGTTGCCGAAGGCCCTAATCCCCAGTTTTAGCCAGACTTACAAGATATCACCCTCCGAAGAGGCTAAGTACCAAAGTCGTATTCAAACCGAGTTCAGGACAATATCACTTAAGAAGATCAACAGCTTAAGAAAAGTGATCAAAGCGAGAACCATCGAAATTAAATTGTCTAGAAACGTACCTCGTTTGGTTCTCGATGCTATCTTCTCCCAGCCGTCGAATCTTCTTTTATCAGACTGTCGAACCATCTTCTTTGCTATTCCATATAGTTCATCCATCGGGGAGTACACAAACCGGACATGAAAATTCATCCTCACAGAGTGGGACGAATGTAGTAATCCGGGACCAACATATCTCGCTATTACCAACTCTCCCGGTGGCTTTACTAAAGATGGCCAATCAATCTCTCGCTCCTCTAACTCTGTCATCTCCAAATCTTGCACTTTTTCTTTGCAAACCGAATTATCAACCTTATTCTCACCCGAACTTTTTCGGTGATAACATTTTCATCCCTAACCACCTCTATTGCACTTGTCTCTGCCTCTTTCACATACCTCACTAATTCAATCAATTGCCCCACCTTGTCTTGAAGATTTCTTATAGCGGAGTCAGTACTTACCTTGAACTCCTGCATGTCCAACAATCGCTCTTCCAAGACCTGGTTCAATCGTTCTAATTGCTCTATTTGACTGTCGGTGAATTCTTCTTGTGGCATGGGGGAAAACTGATCGTATTGACTTTGATATATTGGAGGTGAGTAGTAGTCCTCTTGCCATTCCGGACATAATCGATCATGTGGTGAATCACAGTTGAAGCTATCAAGCGTCTTGAGTATGAACACCGTAATCTCGATAAGCACCGGGTTAGGACAACCCTCGTAATATTGTGGTTTCATAACTCGAATAACCATAATTCGGTCCTGGTATGCATTCGAGCAATCGATAATCCCATGAACCTTGGTTATTCTCATTGTTGATATTGAGGCTGAGGCACGAACTGTTGTTGATAAGGTTGTTCAGGTGCCTGAGGTTGGTAGGAGTATTGTTGTTCAGGTGAGTAGTATTGATTGAAATATTGATCCATTTAAGCTCAATCTGCAAGATCTCAGAAAACAACAAGAAAACAATAAAATTTTTCTTTTTTTTTTTTTTTAATTTTTATTTTAAACACACGATATTTAGACACCTCAAAAAGTTATGGTAGCCGAAGGCCCTAATCCCCAGTTTTAGCCAGACTTACAAGATATCACCTCCAAGAGGCTAAGTACCAAAGTCGTATTCAAACCGAGTTCAGACAATATCACTTCAAAGATCCATAGCTCTTATCGACATCTAAATAAAACAAAGAAAATAAAAACCTAGGCCCAAGCCTTCGGTTCACTTACAAGATATCACAACAATATCACACATTTCCCGGCAACGGCGCCAATTTTGATGAGAGAAAAATACACCCACTAAAATATTGGTCCCCGGCAACGGCGCCATTTTTTTTTGATGAGCGAAAAATTCACCCACTAAAAATACATTTATAAAGACTCATGAATCGTGGTAAACTAACTCTAACCGGCAGAGTACTGTGTCGATTGCTAGGATAGCTAGAGAGAGTACGAGGTCGTCCCAAGAGAAATGTGGTTGTGAGTACCAAAGCGAACGTGGTTCTTAGTCTAGCGATCAAAGTTTTAAGTGGAGTGCTTATACTAATGCGAAAAATAAATTTTAACTAACGAGATTAACTAGGTGATTAAAAAGCATAGCCGAGCCATGATCCAACAAAGTTATCTCCCCACAGAAAAACTTGATAAGGAGTGTATTTTATCTCGATTCGGTTCATATGACATTCACGGGTGTCAACTCTTTATTCTTGCGTTAAGATCCGAGCAGCTCTCACTTAACCCCACATTAGGCTTATTAACCCACCCTTTAGAGATAACTCACCTAACATGGTTGACCAAAATAAAATACCATTAAAAAAACCTCACAAAAGCATAGTCCTAACATGTCACTTAGGTTGTCAATCTAACGATTAAGGCTATGTTTTAATGACTTTAATACCTGTTTCTACATCTCATAGCAATGAACAAGGTTGTCAATCTCATTCAAAACTATGAAAATGATCAAAACAAGTTTTAGAACATGATTTTATCATAAAAACGTTAAATTAAGCACGACACAACTCCCATCTCGTATCCCGAGGGTTGATTTCATCCGTTTTCACATAATTCGGCTATGTTTATATTTAGCTATTCATTATAACGGAAAAGAAAAATATATCATATATATATATATATATAAGTGCATAAAACATAAATATATATATATATATATATATATATATATATATATATATATATATAGATACATAAATATAGATATAGATACTTATATATATATATATACTACAAAATGAAAAGAACAAGAATGAAAGAACGGAATTAAAATTATATTAAAACGATAACTAATCGGGTTATTACACCGACATTATAACTACATATATATCTAATTTATAGGCCCCTCAAAACATAAATAAAAGAAGGGAAAAGATGAAAGGAGGTTGGGGAAGAAGAGGGGCCTCGTTCTTGATCCTGAAGGCTCTGTATATATAGGCAAAGTTTGAGGCTGGACCGGGCCGGGAAAGAGCCGGACCAGGCCGGGTATCATCATCACAGATGACTCACCATGATTCTGGATCCTTCGATTGTGTATTTAGTTGTAATAAAACTTCTAAAATTCATATCTTGAGTTGTAGACCTCCAAAAATTATGATTCAAACGTCAAAATTAAGCTCTCGGAAAATTCTTCAACTTTCATGAAGGACACTTCTTCAGAAAACGTCGTTTTGATGGGCCATTCCCATTACGTGTCGTTTGCGACATTTTCCTTAATACAAATCAATTAGCCACTTGACCACCATTTGAGTTGTAGAAGTCCGATTGACTTGATTCAAAATCCATTGGAAAGCTTTCTTGAAGATATACAACTTTTATTAAGGAAACTTCTTCAGAAAATGTCGTTTTGATGAGCCATTTCCATTACGTGTCGTTTTACGACATTTTACTGATACGAATCGATTAGCCACTTGACCATAACTTGAGTTGTAGAACTCCAATTTACGTGATTAAAAGTGCATTGGAAAGCTTATGTGAAGATCTACAACTTTCATTAAGAAGTCAACCCCTGAAAATGCCTCTAAGCTGGGTCAAATCTCCATCGAAAATATGTAACGATTCAAGTACTTAGGAAAAACGACCCTTTTGAACTCGTAAGCTTGTGGCACCTTCTTCTAACCCTCTAAACACCTCTTTTAGGGCTCAAAACATGTCTTTACGTAGGATCTTGGTCTACTTATGATTCTGCAATAAATCACCAAAATACCTGTCACGGATTTTATCAACACAAAATAAACAAGTAATAATCCGGTTAACCTCAAGTATAAGGATCGTAGTATGGAGGCTAATGCCGGGTCGATCTTACGGGGAACTAGACGAATGTGAATCCTAGTTTTTGTTTAAACTAACCTATGTCACGAAGCTAAACTAAACGAAGAACTAAACTACCAAATATGCAGAAAAAGTAACTAGACAGAGGATTGCTCCAATGCTAGGCAAGATTGAAAGCGATAAAACTAAACTAAACTAAAGTACTGAAAAGTAAACTAAAGCTAAACAATTCAAGTTTTAAGGATTAAAATCAATTTATAACGAACGAACAAGCAATTGATCCACCTATCCTATCAACATTCAATTCTAATTCGGATTATTTCATGATCTCTATTCAAGTCGTGATTCACCTAATCGAAGGCATAAACTCCTACTCTCATAGACAAGTTCGTTTTCTAATCTTTTATCTTTCGATGTTAAAGATTACGTCTTTCTAACCTAGGCGTGAAATCTTTCAATTTCTAATCTAGAGATTCAATCTAATAACTTTCGTTGTGATTAGATTAAAGGTCTAAACTTTTATCATGGTGTTCTAAGGTTAACATGACTTTCATCAAGCAAACAATAAACAAAAGCACGGATCTTTCGATATAGCATGCAATCAACATATAAAAACATGATAAAAGTAACAACTTTAATAGATACTCACAAAATAATCACGAACTAGAGATCAAACTGTTGAAACGGACGGCTTCACAACGCTCGTTCAAGGAAGATTTAGCCTCCTAGCATCCTTATGCAAACTCGAATTGATGGAATAAAGAACATAAATCTAACTATCTAATCTAGATTTTTTTGCATAAAACTGGAAAATAAAGGAGTAAAAACGCAGCCAAGCTGCTCCACAGGTTTAGGGATCGAATTGTATGTTTAGGGTTTTGGTAAAACGCGCTTATATATAGATTTTTAGGTCGGTTTCATTTGAGTCGGTGCCGTGGGCGCCCGTCCACTATCTTGGACTTCGTCCAGCCTCTATGAACGGAGAATGAACGCTCGTTCAGAACGCGTCTGAACTCTCTGAATGTAAAATACGATTCTGGACGCCAGTTCACTTTTATGGACGCCCGTCCACTACTCAGCTCCAGTATTTTGCTCATAACTTCACTTCTAGGGCTCGAATGAGGTGATTCAAAATGCGTTGGAAAGCTATTTCAATCCTCTACAACTTTCATCAAGACAACTTTCCTGAAAGTGCCTACAAGTGTGGACAAAATCCCCATGAAGTGCCTGGTTCCGGTTCCTTGATCATTATCTCTTCCTTCTTCAATCTTTATCTTGATTTAGCTCGAATTATATCAACATTTGATCATCAATTTAGCCTCCAACATGTACCTACATGACATCAAAAACACCGCATAAACGTAACACAATCCAAATACTCGTAAAACCATAATTAAAACACATACACAACCTCATTTTGCGAATAAACTAATTAAAAACTCACTTGCTTAATAAATCATTTAAACACTCGTTTCCTATGCAAATTATACAAATACGGAGGAAATCATTATCAAATATAATGTTAAAAACCGTACAAAATCACCCTTAACAACTCCCCCACACTTAAACTTTGCTCGTCAGAGCAAAACAAAACAAGATAAAGGCTCGGAAAGAATATAGACATCTCAACACATATACCATATAGTCAATAAACTAGAAGTTCACCCGTGTGTGTGCATAGCCCTAGAAAATTTCCACTAAATCCAAACTTGAGAAACTCAAAGCAAAACTAGCTAATACCCCATCGTAGAATAGCAATAAATGACACTCATAAGATGCACCCTACAAACGTGACATATCCCTAAAAGAATGATCGAATGAATCTAGGGCCTTTCGAAATACTCAGAGGATAATCCCTACAACATATCCATCGGTTTATCTTTGGGGATAAGATTAACGACAACTAAGCCTTATATTCAATTTCAGTAACAATATCTTAGTTGATTTAGCCATTTCACTTTAAACACACATTAGAACAAGCTATTGCCCTCATAGCGAATAGGACATTTCGAGATAACACCCTACCTTACTCCAATCATAAGGCAGCTTTTTCTAAGCTGTCGTGAGCTTTTAGTCATCATAGTGGAATAGGACATACGTGGTATACCTACCTCACTCAAATCATCGACTAGCTTTCGACACACCCTTTTTAATCAACTATTAACTTATCCTTTTAATTGACATTAGCCCGTGTTACTTATCACATTCAAACTTCTAGATATTCACGAGATATCATACTCGGAACTAAATACAAACTATCATAAATCTCAAGATATATACGTAGCACTAAGCACACGACTTACAAGATAATCAAAAACCACTAATCCAAAACGGGGTATAACTTTATAAATTAGCTCATCATTCACTATGGCTCGTGAAAAATAAATCTTGGTGAAACAACTAACTTACTAAAAATATGGTATACAAAGATCAATGACTACAACAAACCGAACAAAACGTGTATTGCCTACTCGGGACAAAACAAAAATTTTGAAAATTTAGCATCATTTTAGCATAGAAAATAATATCATGTATTAACCAAATGGTCGATACATAGCGACCATTCCCCTCCCCCATACTTAAATGACAACATGTCCTCATGGTGTGCAAAATAAAAGAAAAGAGAACTTAGTGATTGTAGTTCTAAAGAGGCAACACTGGAAGTGGCGACGCCCAATCCAGAGAAATGCTCAAGACATCGATAGATTGTGGACCATCCACCGGAAAAGCGACATCGTCTGAAACTCACAAACGCTATCAAGACTATCACGCACACTTGACAAACACGAAAAGTATCTCGGGACAGGGGAATTATATCATATGAAACACAAGAGATAATCGTTTAGATGGAAAAATCACCGTCAAGGAAAGTGCGAGCATCCAACCGTCAACTACAAATACGGAGCAGGATTCACGCAATACCCTAACTAGACCAAAACTAAACTAAGACACACAAAAGAAGAACAAAAGAAAATAAAAAAAACCAGATATCTAGGGTGCCCCCTAGTAGCGCTTTTGGTTTATGTCGTTAGCTCGACACATTTGAAGCTCAGCCTGGATCAGGCCATTTAACCTTCGCCACCCACTACCTCGTGTAAGCTCGAATCGATGAGTGTGGCGCTGAAATGTTGGCGAACACATGGGGTTAAATCTTTGAAAGCTCTCCATACCTTTTTAAATTTCCCCATGGTTGCATTCTTTCTTCTCCGGTTCCTCTGATGACGTTTAAGTTGTCGCTCCCTTTCAAACTCTTCCATATCAAAGACTACCCGCTAGAACATCTTGATTTAACACAACCGTCATCCTCGGAAAACAAATCGGGTGAAAACTTCGTCAAAGTGGTTGACTTGGAAGTCCCACACCCGAGGATTTCGAGGAATTTAACAATCAAAGGCTTTTCTTTATGTTCACCTATATAGTGCTTGCACCTCGACCATTAACTCGGAACGGTTGATCACCATAACCTCGTAATTCTAGCACACCTCCGGGAATGATTTGGAGAATTTGAAAGGATCGGACCAACGTGTCCTCAACTTGCCAGAAACAAATGCAACTGGAATTGTAGAGTAACACTTGCTCACCGACCTTGAATTCTCTCTTCTTTATCTTGGCATCGTGGAGGAGTTTCATCTTCTCCTTACTAATCCTGGCGCTTTCGTAAGCTTGGAGTCCGAATTCATCCGGCTCATGCAATCGCCGCAGCGGTGTTGGTACAGGATTGGGAATCGAAGTTAAGAAACTTTGTAGCCCAATACGCTCGATGCTCTAACTCGACGAGCGAGATGACATGGTTTCCGTAGACCATTTGATATGGAGATGTACCCATAGGAGTTTTATAGGCGGTCCTATAAGCCCATAAGACATCATCCAACTTCAGACTCGATCCTTGCGATGACCCATTCACGATTTTCTCCAGGATCTTTTAATGCTTTGGTTGCTTCGCTCAACCCGACCGCTAGTCATCGGATGGTATGGGGTGCCGGTCTTATGGCGTACACCATACTTTTCGAGAACTTTTCTAGAGGTCGGTTGCAAAAATGCGTTCCTTCATCACTGATCAAGGCTCGAGACACCCAAATCTCACAAAGATATTCTTTTTTAGAACTTTCATGACCGTTTTATGATCATTGTGAGGAGTGGCTACCGCCTCCACCCATTTCGAAACATAGTCGACGCAGACCAAGATGTATTTGTTATACGCAGGATGATGGGAAAGGTCCCATAAAATCGATACCCCATACATCAAAGACTTCGCACTCTAAGATGGGTTTCAAAGGCATGTCAAAACGCCTTGTCGAGTTCGGTTCGTTGACACCTATCGCAAGCTTTCTGAAAGCTTACGTATCTTTAAAGATCGTAGGCCAATAGAAACCGATTGGAAGATCTTCGCAATCGTTTTCCAAGGACCAAAGTGACCACTGTGGGTCCACTATGGCATTGCTCGATTATATCGCGTTGCTCATTAGGAACACACCTCCTCAAAGAAACCATCTTTGCAAATCTTGAAAAGGTAAGGTTCATCCCAAACGAAATATTTCATATCAGAGAAGAACTTTCTTCTTCTCTTGATAAGACATTTCGGGATCAAGGTATTTGGCATGAAGGTAGTTCACAATGGAGGAGTACCAAGGAACATCAGGAGAACGACCATCGATCAACATGATGTTTTCTAGAGGAAAGTAAAGATCTATATCATCTGGTTCATTCTTTTCCTCATTTAACATCCTAGACACATGATCCGCTACTACATTCTCACTGCCCTTCTTGTCTTTGATTTGAACGTCAAACTCTTGTAGGGTCAGTATCCAACGCAGTAGGCGCGGTTTAGCATCCTTTTTAGTCATCAGATACCGCAAAGCAGCGTGATCAGTCCACACGATCACTTGAGCACCTAACAAGTAACTACGGAACTTGTCCATAGCAAACACTACGGCCAATAATTCCTTTTCGGTAGTCGTATAGTTAACTTGCGAAGGATTCAACGTGTGGCTGGCGTAATAGATAGGCTGGAACTTTCCTTCGATTATTTGTCTAAGATCGCACCAACAAAGATAGTTGGATGCATCGCTTTACATAAGCTCAAAGGCAAGTTCGGTCGGTGAAGTAAGAATTGGAGCGAGAGATCAGACGATTTTTGAGCTCCTCAAACGCGTGCTTGCAACTATCATCAAAATCAAAAGTAACGTCTTCTTTTAGTAAGGTAGGCGGGGGCTTGGCGATCCTTGAAAAGTCCTGGATGAACCTCTCCATAGAAAGCCGACATGTCCGAGAAAACCTCGGACTTCCCGAACATTCTTAGGATAACTCATCTTCTCAATAGCTTCTACCTTGGCCCTATCTACTTCTATACCTTTGGCGGACACTTTGTGGCCAAGGACTATACCTTCATCTACCATGAAATGGCATTTTTCCCAATTAAGCACTAAGTCCTTTTCCACACATCTTGACAACACCCGATCAAGATTATCGAGGCAATCATCGAAGGAGTGACCAAAGACCGAGAAGTCATCCATAAAAATCTCCATGCACTTTTCAACTAGCCCGTCAAAGATTGCCATCATACACCTTTGAAAGGTGGTTTGGGCATTACAGAGACCAAATGGCATCCGCTTTGTGGCGAATGTACCATGGGGCGGTGAAAGTGGTCTTCTCTTGGTCAACAGGATCGATGGGTATCTCGGAAGTATCACGAATATCCATCCAGAAGCGATAGAATCGTGCCCCGCCAGACGCTCAAGCATCCGGTCAATGAATGGAAGGGAAAATGATCTTTCGATGTGACCTCATTGAGCTTTCGATAATCGATACATACTCTGTATCCGAGAACGAGCCTCAATGCTATCTCTTCTCCCTTCTCATTCTTCTCAATAGTAATTCCCCCTTTTTGGGGACTACCGAGTCGGGAAACCCATTCACTTTGTCAAAGAATGGCGTAAATGATACCCATATCTAGAAGTTTAATGATCTCCTTCTTGACTACCTCTTGCATGTGAGGTTGAGCCTTCTCCGAGGTGTCTAACTCGTTTTGCACCCTCCTCGTCTTGATCTTGTGCATATAGATGTCGGGAGATATCCCTCGGATATCTCCCACCGCCATCCAAAGGCTTTTTCATTTTTGCGCAAGGCGTTTAATGATTTAAGCTCTTCTATACTGAGATAGCTTGTGAGAGATGATCAAAGGAAGCTTGTCACCTTCTCTTAAAAACACATACTTAAGATGTTTAGGTAACGGCTTGATACCAAATCTACGGGAGGATCCTCTAGACTTGATTTAAGATCGCCACTCTTCAACTCAACATCGTTGAGCTTACTTAGTGGTCCCATCGCCAAGGCTTCTTCTCTTAGCTCATCCTCAAAATCACCGCTAAGCTGGTCTAGATTAACCATACCATGACTATTCAGATTATCGATCAATCGCTCATATTCGCTTCCACGACCTTGACTTGCTCGTCCATACAGTCATTGAAGTCATTAAATGACTCCTCAATAGAAAATCCGGTTGGAGAACCAGAGGGTACTTGAATGGATTTAGAGACACTATAGCTCACCTCTTGGTCACCAACTCGAATAGTTACTTGCCCACCATCACAATCGATGAGGGCCCTAGGCGTGGATAGGAAAGGTCTCCCAAGAATCGGGGGACTTTCTCATCTTTTCCCATATCTAAGACGTACCAATCAACAGGAAAGGTAAATCTATCGATCCGGACTAAAATGTCTTCGAGAATCCTGAAGCTTTCTTAGAAGATGTATCGCGAACGAAGGTTCATGGAAGTGGGTTCTAGAAGACTTTGTAAACCCAGCTGCTCACACACAAGACAATGGCATCAGGCTGATGGATGCACCCAAGTCACATAAAGAATTTGGAAAGACTAAGCCTCCCATCTGCAACGTGAGCACGAATTTTCCGGGTCACCTCTTTTGATTGGTAAGTCGGATAATTGATCATTGAACAATCCTCACCAATTGCCTGATCCATTTACGCTAACTTCTTCTTCGAGGAAACAACATCCTTGATGAATTTAGTATACTTAGGCATTTCAACCAAAACTTACGAGTGGAAGATTAACTGAGTATTTTTATTGATTAAGCACCTTTCCGTACTTCTTATCTTCATGCAATGGGATGTTGCTCTTTCTCGGTGGAAATGGAAGCTTTTTCAAATCATCCTCGGAAAATACTTTCTTCGAGGTCGAACTAAGCGCTTTGTCTTCACATCTTTCCACCTCACCGTCTTATCATTCTTTTTATTAGTCGAGGATCACCACCCGGCGATCATTTGATTCATCACTCCTCGGGGATCACCACCGAGGATTCTTAATTGATTCTTCATTCCTCGAGGATCGACCACTCGAGGAATCTCAATTCTTTCACCTATCGAGGATCACCACTGATGTCTTTCAACTTCTACACCTCTCGGGGGTCGACCACTGAGTACTGCTGTAGCCAAGGGGATGATGGGTGCTCGACTTCCCCTCTGCCTTATCACTGGCGGGAGGGGCTAGTGGTTTCCACTGGTTGGGGACCACTCGATTGAGTACCACTTCTTAAGTTCATTGCACCGGCCTCTCCTCCACCGTATGGAAGTGAAGGAACCAAGTCGATTGCATTGGCCAAGATTCAATTCGGTATGAGCTACATGACCACCTTTGGGATTTCTCTCCGTGGAGTTTGGCATCCGCTTACGATGGTCTAGAAGCTTCTTTGGTCGACCATTTGCTTCTCAAGGTGCTTGATCGAATTCATCAACAAGCTGGATATTATTATTTTGCTCCCTCTGGAAGTTATTGTTACGCTCCTTGACTCCTTCCGATAGGAGTCCAATCTAGCTTCCGGATCATCAACGTGAGATGGACCTTGAGAGTTACAAATGTTTTGAGAGAAAGGTTGGTTTGGACCGACTTTGAAATGCGGATTTGGATTGTTAGGCCAACTTTGATTTAACTCTTGATTTAGATTGGAGGAATTCAAGCTCGGGTTCGATTAAAATTAGGGTTTCGATTGAGATTCGAGTTTTGATTGAAATTTTGATTGAAATTTAATTTAGACTTTGATTTGGGTGGAAACCCCTGGTTTGAAAGTTGCCTTGGCGAGTGAATTGATTACCAAACCTTTGATTTGGCTGGCCATTGAAGGCATTGATTTCGGTGCTCTGTCAATCATAGGATGTAAACGAGCGAGATGCCCATATATCGTCACATACCTGGCATGCGACTTGGTTGTCGCATCCATGATTACGACGGCATTGACTTGATAAGAATTGGGGCATGAATTGACTTTGGCCAACCATGTGGCGACCGAGAACATTTCGCGATCTGAGAACTTGAGAGTTACGTAAAAATGAAAGAGTCGATAACTCGGATTTGGAGGCGTGGTAAGCCAGCGCCGCTTTCAAAGCATGGAAATCTCGTTCTCGCATTTTCACCTCCTCGATCCTAGGAGGAGGTGGTGGTGCTGAATAGCTTGAAAGGAGGGGCATAATTATATTTGGCAATGTCTTGAACAATGCCCACCCCTCTTGAGGCGTTTTTTCTCAAGAAAGCCCCACTGATGAACTATTGACCATGCCCCTTGGTGAGCTCGGTCAATCCATCGAAAAAAGTATTGACTTGCCTCTGCAAGTCTAACCCATGGTGGGGGCATTTACGAAGAAGAGCCTTGAATCTCTTCCATGCCTCAAAGAAAGATTCTGTTTCCGCTTGATAGAAATTATAAATTTCCCTCAAACCGATTTGTCTTGGCGGGTGGAAAGTATTGACTTAAAAATTCTTTCTCCAATGCAGCCAGGTGGTAATGGATTCGAAGGAGAGAGCTATACCACTCTTTAGCTTCTCCCTTCAAAGAGAACGAAAGCTTGATGTAAGTTTAATCACATCCTCACTCACACCTTGAATACGTGTCGTACCACATATCTCCAGGGAATGTGTGTACGTGTGTGTGAGGATTTTTGATGAGGGAACCCGTGAAACATTGATGCATCTTTGCATCATCCGAATGAGACCGGGTTTGAGTTCGAAAGTTTGTGCGGTAATGGGTGGTAAGGCGATAGTTGGGCTGATTCTTCGCACCAGGCATGGCGTAGTCTGCCAATGTCCGTCTATCTTCAGCGGCCATTATTACAATTTCTTCGATTTCCCTTTGAAAAGATAGCTCAAACTCTTGATCTTCGGCTTTTCCTTCGTCAAAGCGAAGTCTTCGCCTATTGGGTCGGACTATGGTACGCTCGATGTCAGGAGAGCAAAGTAATGGTCCCTTGTGACTACGAGTTTGCATAAACCGATCCCAAAATCAAGTTGAGAAAACCTAAATCTAAGGAAAGGAAACCTAAAAACTAATAAATTAAAGACCTGATATCTAAAAGATTAAAAACCTTAATCTAAGATCAAAAACCTAAAGAAAAGAGAAGAAAGAGAAAGATTAAGAAAGAAAAGGGGACGGACGGGCGCCCACTTATGTGAAACAGCGTCGCGAGAAAAATAGACTGAACAGCGTCCAAAGCGGTGAACGTTCGTTCAAGGATCGGAAAACGCTCATTGGAATGAAAATTTTACGGTGAACGCAGCGTTCAAACTAGTGGGACTTCCGTCCATAGGCAAGATTTTTCGTAAGCGAAGCGATATCGAACAGCAGGAAAGCATGGGAAAAGAGGCAGAGGAAAGGATAACTAAACCTAGAGGAATCAAAGACTACGAAACTTAACTACGAAAAACCCTAATAACCAAAACTATAAACTACCTAAGAAAATTTGAAACGAGAAAAACAGAAAACACTAAAAAGAGGGAAAAACATGTGTTGAAATCTTCTAACCCCAAAATGGAAGGGAAAACAGTGGATTTTGACCTCGAAAAGCGGTGTCGGACGGCCCCGGCCGTCCGCCACGTCGTCGGCGTCGGAACGAGCTTTCGAATTGGGGTCCCTGCGCCAATCCGACACTCGAGCGAAAGTTATGGCCAAAATACTATCAAGTGCTAAACGGACCCTTTTATCCTAAAATTTGATCGTGAAAGATGTGAGTCGGATGATTCAACCTAAGAAACCTACCTATGACACTTACCTACGAAAAAAGCAGAAAACCTAATTGAAATAAAAATAAAAGCGATGGCGACAGATGGCGGGCGCCCAATTAATGGGACGGGCGTCTTCCTGGAAGAAGAAGCTGACGGGCGTCGAGACAAAAGCTGGGCGCTTCGTTGGGGAAAGCGAATAGATACGCAGAATAGAGCAGACTTGATTGGACGAGCGTTCGGTGATATGGGCGTCCGTCGGATCAATCGAGACGAAACAACGCAAAAGCAGAGTATGAAAGCAGAAAGCAGAGTATCAAACTAATTATCTAACTTAATTTCAAAAAAGGAAAGATTTACTACAGGATCGATTTCTAACAACTAATCTAACTACTAACTAACTAATTATGAACGCAAACAAATAAAATAAATTCTACAAATTAACTATATAAAAAAAAACAAAAACAAAAACAAAAACTAGGCAACCGTCCGGTTCCCCGCACTTGGCGCCAAAACTTGTCACGGATTTTATCAACACAAAATAAACAAGTAATAATCCGGTTAACCTCAAGTATAAGGATCGTAGTATGGAGGCTAATGCCGGGTCGATCTTACGGGGAACTAGGCGAATGTGAATCCTAGCTTTTGTTTAACTAAACTATGTCACGAAGCTAAACTAAACGAAGAACTAAACTAAACAAATATGCGAGAAAAAGTAACTAGAGCAGAGAGATTAATCCAATGCTAGGCAAGATTGAAAGCGATAAAAACTAAACTAAACTAAAGTGCGAGAAAAGTAAACTAAAGCTAAACAATTCAAGTTTTAAAGATTAAAATCAATTTATAACAAGCGAACAAGCAATTGATCCACCTATCCTATCAACATTCAATTCTAATTCGGATTATTTCATGATCTCTATTCAAGTCGTGATTCACCTAATCGAAGGCATAAACTCCTACTCTCGTAGACAAGTTCGTTTTCTAATCTTTTATCTTTCGATGTTAAAGATTACGTCTTTCTAACCTAGGCGTGAAATCTTTCAATTTCTAATCTAGAGATTCAATCTAATAACTTTCGTTGTGATTAGATTAAAGGTCTAAACTTTTATCATGGTGTTCTAAGGTTAACATGACTTTCATCAAGCAAACAATAAACAAAAGCACGGATCTTTCGATATAGCATGCAATCAACATATAAAAACATGATAAAAGTAACAACTTTAATAGATACTCACAAAATAATCACGAACTAGAGATCAAATTGTTGAAGCGGCGGCTTCACAGCAGCTTCGTTCAAGGAAGATTTAGCCTCTTAGCATCCTTATGCAAACTCGAATTGATGGAATAAAGAACATAAATCTAACTATCTAATCTAGATTTTTTTTGCATAAAAGCGGAAAATAAAGGAGTAAAAAGCATAGCCAAATTGCTGCTCCCCAGGGTTTAGGGATCGAATTGTATGTTTAGGGTTTGGTAAAAGCGCGCCTATATATAGATTTTTAGGTCGGTTTATTTGAGTCGGTGCCGTGGGCGCCCGTCCACTATCTTGGGCGCTTCGTCCAGCCTCTATGAGCGGAGAATGAGCGCGCTCGTTGAGCAGCGTCTGAACTCTCACGAATGTAAAATACGATTACGGACGCCCGATTCACTTTTATGGACGCCCGTCCACTACTCAGCTCAGTATTTTGCTCATAACTTCACTTCTAGGGCTCGAATGAGGTGATTCAAAATGCGTTGGAAAGCTATTTCAATCCTCTACAACTTTCATCAAGACAACTTTCCCTGAAAGTGCCTACAAGTGTGGACAAAATCCCCATGAAGTGCCTGGTTCCGGTTCTTGATCATTATCTCTTCCTTCTTCAATCTTTATCTTGATTTAGCTCGAATTATATCAACATTTGATCATCAATTTAGCCTCCAACATGTACCTACATGACATCAAAAACACACAAAGCGTAACACAATCCAAATACTCGTAAAACCATAATTAAAACACATACACAACCTCATTTTGCGAATAAACTAATTAAAAACTCACTTGCTTAATAAATCATTTAAACACTCGTTTTCTATGCAAATTATACAAATACGGAGGAAATCATTATCAAATATAATGTTAAAAACCGTACAAAATCACCATAACAACTCCCCCACACTTAAACTTTTGCTCGTCGAGCAAAACAAAACAAGATAAAGGCTCGGAAAGAATATAGACATCTCAACACATATACCATATAGTCAATAAACTAGAAGTTCACCCGTGTGTGTGCATAGCCATAGAAAATTTCCACTAAATCCAAACTTGAGAAACTCAAAGCAAAACTAGCTAATACCCCATCGTAGAATAGCAATAAATGACACTCATAAGATGCACCCTACAAGCGTGACATATCGAAAAGAATGATCGAATGAATCTAGGGCCTTTACGAAATACTCGAGAGGATAATCCCTACAACATATCCATCGGTTTATCTTTGGGGATAAGATTAACGACAACTAAGCCTTATATTCAATTTTAGTAACAATATCTTAGTTGATTTAGCCATTTCACTTTAAACACACATTAGAACAAGCTATTGCCCTCATAGCGAGAATAGGACATTTCGAGATAACACCTACCTTACTCCAATCATAAGGCGACTTTTTCTAGCGTCGTGAGCTTTTAGTCATCATAGTGGAATAGGACATCGTGGTATACCCTACCTCACTCAAATCATCGACTAGCTTTGACACACCCTTTTTAATCAACTATTAACTTATCCTTTTAATTGACATTAGCCCGTGTTACTTATCACATTCAAACTTCTAGATATTCACGATTATATCATACTCGGAACTAAATACAAACTATCATAAATCTCAAGATATATCGTAGCACTAAGCACACGACTTACAAGATAATCAAAAACCACTAATCCAAAGCGGGGTATAACTTTATAAATTAGCTCATCATTCACTATGGCTCGTGAAAAATAAATCTTGGTGAAACAACTAACTTACTAAAAATATGGTATAAAGCATAGATGACTACAACAAACCGAACAAAAGCGTGTATTGCCTACTCGGGACAAAACAAAAATTTTGAAAATTTAGCATCATTTTAGCATAGAAAATAATATCATGTATTAAGCAAATGGTAGATACATAGCGACCATTCCCTCCCCATACTTAAATGACAACATGTCCTCATGGTGTGCAAAATAAAAGAAAAGAAAGAACTTAGGTGATTGTAGTTCGAAAGAGGCAACATTTGGAAGTGGCGACGTCCAATCGAGAATGCTCGAAGACATCGTGGATTGTGGACCATCCACGGAAAAGCGACATCGTCGAAACTCACAAGCGCTATCAAGACTATCTCGCACACTTGACAAACACGAAAAGTATCTCGGGGACGGGGGAATTATATCATATGAAACACAAGAGATAATCGTTTAGATGGAAAAATCACCGTCAAGGAAAAGTGCAGAGCATCCAACCGTCAACTACAAATACGGAGATGATTCACACAATACCCTAACTAGACCAAAACTAAACTAAGACACACAAAGAAGAACAAAGAAAATAAAAAAAAAAAGCAGATATCTAGGGTGCCCCTAGTAGCGCTTTTAGTTTATGTCGTTAGCTCGACACATTTGAAGCTCGGCTGGATCAGGCCATTTAACCTTTACGCGACCACTACCTCGTGTAAGCTCGAATCGATAGTGTGGCGCATGAAGCTTGACGGCGAACACATGGGTTAAATCTTTGAAAGCTCTCCATACCTTTTTAAATTTCCCATGGTTGCATTCTTTCTTCTCGGTTCCTCGATGGCGTTTAAGTTGTCGCTCCCTTTCAAACTCTTCCATATCGGCACTACTGCTAGAACATCTTGATTTAACACAACCGTCATCCTCGAGAAAACAAATCGGGTGAAAACTTCGTCAAAGTGGTTGACTTGAAGTCCCACACCCGAGGATTCGAGGAATTTAACAATCAAAGGCTTTTCTTTATGTTCACCTATATAGTGCTTCACCTCGACCATTAACTCGGAGCGGTTGATCACCATAACCTCGTAATTCTAGCACACCTCCGGGAATGATTTGGAGAATTTCGAAAGGACCGGACCAACGTGTCCTCAACTTGCCAGGAAACAAATGCAACCTGGAATTGTAGAGTAACACTTGCTCACCGACCTTGAATTCTCTCTTCTTTATCTTGGCATCGTGGAGAGTTTCATCTTCTCCTTACTAATCTGGCGCTTTCGTAAGCTTGGAGTGCGAATTCATCCGGCTCATACAGCTGCTGCGGCGGTGTTGTACAGGATTGGGAATCGAAGTTAAGAAACTTTGTAGCCCAATCGCTCGATGCTCTAACTCGACGAGCGAGATGACATGGTTTCCCGTAGACCATTTGATATGGAGATGTACCCATAGGAGTTTTATAGGCGGTCTATAAGCCCAAAGTACATCATCCAACTTGGACTCAGTCTTTGCGATGACTATTCACACGTCTTCTCGGGGATCTTTTAAGCTTTGGTTGCTTCGCTCAACGACCGCTAGTCATCGGATGATATGGTGTGCGGTTTTATGGCGTACACCATACTTTTCGAGAACTTTTTCTAGAGGTCGGTTGCAAAAATGCGTTCCTTCATCAGCGATCAAGGCTCGTGGACACCCAAACCTCACAAAGATATTCTTTTTTAGGAATTTCATGACCGTTTTATGATCATTGTGAGGAGTGGCTACCGCCTCCCCATTTTGAAACATAGTCAGCATGAGACTAAGATGTATTTGTTGCCACAGGATGATGGGAATGGTCCCATAAAATCGATACCCCATACATCAAAGACTTCGCATTCTAGGATGGGTTTCAAAGGCATGTCAAATCGCCTTGTCGAGTTCGGTTCTTTGACACGATATCGCAAGCTTCTGAAAGCTTACGTATCTTTAAAGATCGTAGGCCAATAGAAACAGATTGGAAGATCTTATAGCTGTTTTCCAAGGACCAAAGTGACCCACTGTGGGTCCACTATGGCATTGCTCGATTATATCGCGTTGCTCAGTTAGGAACACACCTCCTCGACCAAACCATCTTTGCAAATCTTGAAAAGGTAAGGTTCATCCCAAGCGAAATATTTCATATCGAGAGAAGAACTTCTTCTTCTCTTGATAAGACATTCGAGGATCAAGGTATTTGGCATGAAGGTAGTTCACAATGGAGGAGTACCAAGGAACATCGGGAGAGCGACCATCGATCAACATGATGTTTTCTAGAGGAAAGTAAAGATCTATATCATACGGTTCATTCTTTTCCTCATTTAACATCTAGACACATGATCCGCTACTACATTCTCAACGCCCTTCTTGTCTTTGATTTGAGCGTCAAACTCTTGTAGGAGGTCGGTATCCAACGCGATGGCGCGGTTTAGCATCCTTTTTAGTCATCCGGATACATAAGCGGCGTGATCGATCCACCACGATCACTTGAGCACCTAACAAGTAACTACGGAACTTGTCCATAGCAAACACTACGGCCAATAATTCCACCGGTAGTCGTATAGTTAACTTGCGAAGGATTCAGCGTGTGGTGGCGTAATAGATAAGGTGGAACTTTCCTTCGATTATTTGTCTAAGGCGCACCAACAGCATAGTTGGATGCATCGCACATAAGCTCAAAGGCAAGTTCGGTCGGTGAAATAAAATTGGGGCGAGAGATCAGGCGATTTTTGAGCTCCTCAAGCGGCGTGCTTGCAACTATCATCAAAATCAAAAGTAACGTCTTCTTTTAGTAAGGTAGGCAGGGGCTTGGCGATCTTTGAAAAGTCTGGATGAACCTCTCTATAGAAAGCCGACATGTCCGAGAAAACCTCGGACTTCCCGAACATTCTTAGGATAACTCATCTTCTCAATAGCTTCTACCTTGGCCTATCTACTTCTATACCTTTGGCGGACACTTTGTGGCCAAGGACTATACCTTCATCTACCATGAAATGGCATTTTTCCCAATTAAGCACTAAGTCCTTTTCCACACATCTTGACAACACACCGATCAAGATTATCGAGGCAATCATCGAAGGAGTGACCAAAGACCGAGAAGTCATCCATAAAAATCTCCATGCACTTTTCAACTAGCCCGTCAAAGATTGCCATCATACACCTTTTGAAGGTGGGTGGGGCATTCTGAGAGACCAAATGGCATCCGCTGTGCGGCGAATGTACCCATAGGGGCGGTGAAAGTGGTCTTCTCTTGGTCAGCGAGGATCGATGGGTATCGGAAGTATCACGAATATCCATCCAGGAAGCGATAGAATCGTGCCCGCCAGGCGCTCAAGCATCGGTCAATGAATGGAAGGGAAAATGATCTTTCGGTGTGACCTCATTGAGCTTTCGATAGTCGATACATACTCTGTATCGATGTGAGCCTCAATGCTATCTCTTCTCCCTTCTCATTCTTCTCAATAGTAATTCCCCCCTTTTTGGGGACTACGAGTCGGGAAACCCATTCCTTTGTCGGCAATGGCGTAAATGATACCCATATCTAGAAGTTTAATGATCTCCTTCTTGACTACCTCTTGCATGTGAGGTTGAGCCTTCTACGAGGTTTGTCTAACTCGTTTGCACCCTCCTCGGTCTTGATCTTGTGCATCGGATGTCGGGAGATATCCTCGGATATCTCCCACCACCATCAAAGGCTTTTTCATTTTTGCGCAAGGCGTTTATGATTTAAGCTCTTATACGAGATAGCTTGGCGAGAGATGATCAAAGGAAGCTTGTCACCTTCTCTTAAAAACACATACTTAAGATGTTTAGGTAGCGGCTTGATACCAAATCTACGGGAGGATCCTCAGACTTGATTTAAGATCGCCACTCTTCAACTCAACATCGTTGAGCTTACTTAGTGGTCCCTCTTGCCAAGGCTTCTTCTCTTAGCTCATCCTCAAAATCGGTTTGCTAAGCTGGTCTAGATTAACCATACCATGACTATTCAGATTATCGATCAATCGCTCATATTCGCTTCCACGGCCTTGACTTGCTCGTCCATACAGTCATTGAAGTCATTAAATGACTCCTCGATAGAAAAGCCGGTTGGAGAACCAGAGAGGTACTTGAATGGATTTAGAGACACTATAGCTCACCTCTTGGTCACCAACTCGAATAGTTACTTGCCCACCATCACAATCGATGAGGGCCCTAGGCGTGGATAGGAAAGGTCTCCCAAGAATCGGGGGACTTTCTCATCTTTTCCCATATCTAAGGCGTACCAATCAACAGGAAAGGTAAATCTATCGATCTGGACTAAAATGTCTTTCGAGAATCCTGAAGCTTTCTTAGAAGATCTATCGTGACGAAGGTTCATGGAAGTGGGTTCTAGAAGACTTTGTAAACCCATTTGCTCACACACTGAGACAATGGCATCGGTGATGGATGCACCCAAGTCACATAAAGAATTTGGAAAGACTAAGCCTCCCATACGCAATGTGAGCACGAATTTTTCGGGGTCACCTCTTTTGATTGGTAAGTGGGAATTGATCATTGAACAATCCTCACCAATTGCACGATCCATTTACGCTAACTTCTTCTTGAAGAAACAACATCCTTGATGAATTTAGTATACTTAGGCATTTCAACCAAAACTTACGAGAGTGGAAGATTAACTGAGTATTTTTATTGATTAAGCACCTTTCCGTACTTCTTATCTTCATGCAATGGGATGTTGCTCTTTCTCGGTGGAAATGGAAGCTTTTTCAAATCATCCTCGGAAAATACTTTCTTGAGGTCGAACTAAGCTGCTTTGTCTTCCACATCTTTCCACCTCACCGTCTTATCATTCTTTTTTATTAGTCGGGGATCAGCCACGGCGATCATTTGATTCATCACTCCTCGAGGATCGACCACGAGGATTCTTAGTGATTCTTCATTCCTCAAGGGATCGACCACTCGAGGAATCTCAATTCTTTCACTATCGGGGATCGGCCACGATGTCTTTCAACACACCTCTCGGGGATCGACCACTGAGTACGCTTGTAGCCAAGGGGATGATGGGTGCTCGACTTCCCCTCTGCCTTATATTTGGCGGGGAGAGGGCTAGTGGTTTCCTGGTTAGGGGACCACTCGGTTGAGTACCACTTCTTAAGTTCATTACCTTTGGCCTCTCCTCCACCGTATGGAAGTGAAGGAACCAAGTCGGTGCATTGGCCAAGATTCAATTCGGTATGAGCTACATGACCACCTTTGGGATTTCTCTCCGTGGAGTTTGGCATACGATGGTGGTGCAGAAGCTTCTTTGGTCGACCATTTGCTTCTCAAGGTGCTTGATCGAATTCATCAACAAGCTGGATATTATTATTTTGCTCCTCTGGAAGTTATTGTTACGCTCCTTGACTCCTTACGATAGGAGTCAATCTAACTTCGGATCATCAACGTGAGATGGACCTTGAGAGTTACAAATGTTTTGAGAGAAAGGTTATTTGGACCGACTTTGAAATGCAGGATTTGGATTGTTAGGCCAACTTTGTTTAACTCTTGATTTAGATTGGAAGAATTCAAGCTCGGGTTACGATTAAAATTAGGGTTTCGATTGAGATTCGAGTTTTGATTGAAATTTTGATTGAAATTAATTTAGATTTTGATTTGGGTGGAAACCCCTGGTTTGAAAGTTGCCTTGGCGGTGAATTGATTACCAAACCTTTGATTTGGTGGCCATTGAAGGCATTGATTTCGGCGTTCTGTCAATCATGGGAGATGAAGCGAAGCGATATGCCCATATCGTCACATACGGCATGCGACTTGGTTATCTTGTCCATGATTACGGGCGGCATTGACTTGATAAATTGGGGGCATGAATTGACTTTGGCCAACCATGTGGCGGTCGAGAACAATTTCGCGATCTGAACTTGAGAGTTACGTAAAAATGAAGAGAGTCGATAACTTTCGGATTTGGAGGCGTGGTAAGCGTAGCATTTCTTTTTTGACATGGAAATCTCGTTACTGCATTTTCACCTCCTCGATCCTAGGAGGAGGTGGTGGTGCTGAATAGCTTGAAAGGAGGGGCATAATTATATTTGGCAATGTCTTGAACAATGCCCACCCCTCTTGAGGCGTTTTTCTCAAGAAAGCCCCACTGATGAACTATTGACCATGCCCTTGGTGAGCTCGGTCAATCCTTTGAAAAAAGTATTGACTTGCCTCTGCAAGTCTAACCCATAGTGGGGGCATTTACGAAGAAGAGCCTTGAATCTCTTCCATGCCTCAAAGAAAGATTCTGTTTCCGCTTGATAGAAATTATAAATTTCCCTCAAACAACTTTGAAATTTGTCTTGGCGGTGGAAAGTATTGACTTAAAAATTCTTTCTCAATGCGGCCAGGTGGTAATGGATTCGGAAGGAGAGAGCTATACCACTCTTTAGCTTCTCCCTTCAAAGAAACGAAGCTTGATGTAAGTTTAATCACATCCTCACTCACACCTTGAATCGTGTCGTACCACATATCTCGAGGAATGTGTATGCGTGTGTGTGAGATTTTCGATGAGGAACCCGTGAAACATTGATGCATCTTTGCATCATCCGAATGAGGCCGGGTTTGAGTTCGAAAGTTTGTGCGGTAATGGGTGGTAAGGCGATATTTGGGTTGGCGATTCTTGCACCAGGCATGGCGTAGTCTGCCAATGTCCGTCTATCTTGGTGGCCATTATTACAATTTCTTGATTTCCCTTTGAAAAGATAGCTCAAACTCTTGATCTTGGCTTTTCCTTCGTCAAAGCGAAGTCTTCGCTATTAGGGTTCGGACTATGAGTGCGCTCGATGTCGAGGAGCAAAGTAATGGTCCTTGTGACTACGAGTTTGCATAAACCGATCCCAAAATCAAGTTGAAAAACCTAAATCTAAGGAAAGAAACCTAAAAACTAATAAATTAAAGACGATATCTAAAAGATTAAAAACCTTAATCTAAGATCAAAAACCTAAAGAAAAGAGAAGAAAAGAGAAAGATTAAAGAAAGAAAAGGGGGCGGACGGGCGTCGTCACTTATGTGAAGCAGCGTACGCCGGAAAATAGGTGAGCAGCGTCAAAGCGGTGAGCGTTCGTTCAAGGATCGAAAAGCGCTCTTTGGAATGAAAATTTTACGAGTGAGCAGCGTTCAAACTAGTGGGCGCTTCGTCCATAGGCAAGATTTTGAGCGAAGCGATATCGAGCAGCGAGGAAAGCATGGGAAAAAGAGAGCGGAGGAAAGGATAACTAAACCTAGAGGAATCAAAGACTACGAAACTTAACTACGAAAAACCTAATAACCAAAACTATAAACTACCTAAGAAAATTTGAAAGCGAGAAAAGCAGAAAACACTAAAAAGAGGGAAAAACATGTGTTGAAATCTTCTAACCCCAAAATGGAAGGAAAACAGTGGATTTTGACCTCGAAAGCGGTGTCGGACGGCCTCCGGCCGTCCGCCACGTCGTCGGCGTCGGGCGAGCTTTCGAATTGGGGGTCTGCGCGCCAATCCGACACTCGAGCGAAAGTTATGGCCAAAATACTATCAAGTGCTAAAGCGGACCCTTTTATCCTAAAATTTGATCGTGAAAGATGTGGAGTCGAGATGATTCAACCTAAGAAACCTACCTATGACACTTACCTACGAAAAAAGCAGAAAACCTAATTGAAATAAAAATAAAAGCGATGGGCAGGCGGGAGATGACGGGCGCGTCCAATTAAGCTGGGCGGGCGTCTTCTGGAAGAAAAGCTGGGCGGGCGTTGAGACTAAGCTGACGCTTCGTTCGGGAAAGCGAATAGATAACGAGAATAAGCGAGACTTGATTGGGCGGCGTTGGTGATTTGGGCGTCCGTCGGATCAATCGAGGCAAACAACTTATAAAGCAGTATGAAAGCAGAAAGCAGAGTATCAAACTAATTATCTAACTTAATTTCAAAGGAAAGATTTACTACGAGGATCAGATTTCTAACAACTAATCTAACTACTAACTAACTAATTATGAAGCGCAAACAAATAAAATAAATTCTACAAATTAACTATATAAAAAAAAAACAAAAACAAAAACAAAAACTAGGCAACCGTCCGGTTCCCCGGCAACGGCGCCAAAAACTTGTCACGGATTTTATCAACACAAAATAAACAAGTAATAATCCGGTTAACCTCAAGTATAAGGATCGTAGTATGGAGGCTAATGCCGGGTCGATCTTACGGGGAACTAGACGAATGTGAATCCTAGTTTTTGTTTAAACTAACCTATGTCACGAAGCTAAACTAAACGAAGAACTAAACTACCAAATATGCAGAAAAAGTAACTAGACAGAGGATTGCTCCAATGCTAGGCAAGATTGAAAGCGATAAAAACTAAACTAAACTAAAGTACAGAAAAGTAAACTAAAGCTAAACAATTCAAGTTTTAAGGATTAAAATCAATTTATAACGAACGAACAAGCAATTGATCCACCTATCCTATCAACATTCAATTCTAATTCGGATTATTTCATGATCTCTATTCAAGTCGTGATTCACCTAATCGAAGGCATAAACTCCTACTCTCATAGACAAGTTCGTTTTCTAATCTTTTATCTTTCGATGTTAAAGATTACGTCTTTCTAACCTAGGCGTGAAATCTTTCAATTTCTAATCTAGAGATTCAATCTAATAACTTTCGTTGTGATTAGATTAAAGGTCTAAACTTTTATCATGGTGTTCTAAGGTTAACATGACTTTCATCAAGCAAACAATAAACAAAAGCACGGATCTTTCGATATAGCATGCAATCAACATATAAAAACATGATAAAAGTAACAACTTTAATAGATACTCACAAAATAATCACGAACTAGAGATCAAAGCTGTTGAAGCGGACGGCTTCACAGCGCTCGTTCAAGGAAGATTTAGCCTCACCAGCATCCTTATGCAAACTCGAATTGATGGAATAAAGAACATAAATCTAACTATCTAATCTAGATGTTTTTTTGCATAAAAGCTGGAAAATAAAGGAGTAAAAGCGCAGCCAAAGCTGCTCCACAGGGTTTAGGGATCGAATTGTATGTTTAGGGTTTGGTAAAAGCAGCGCCTATATATAGATTTTTAGGTCGGTTTATTTGAGTCGGTGCCGTGGGCGCCCGTCCACTATCTTGGGCGCTTCGTCCAGCCTCTATGAACGGAGAATGAGCGCTCGTTGAGCGCGTCTGAACTCTCACGAATGTAAAATACGATTACGGACGCGATTCACTTTTATGGACGCCCGTCCACTACTCAGCTCCAGTATTTTGCTCATAACTTCACTTCTAGGGCTCGAATGAGGTGATTCAAAATGCGTTGGAAAGCTATTTCAATCCTCTACAACTTTCATCAAGACAACTTTCCCTGAAAGTGCCTACAAGTGTGGACAAAATCCCCATGAAGTGCCTGGTTCCGGTTTCTTGATCATTATCTCTTCCTTCTTCAATCTTTATCTTGATTTAGCTCGAATTATATCAACATTTGATCATCAATTTAGCCTCCAACATGTACCTACATGACATCAAAAACACCGCAAAACGTAACACAATCCAAATACTCGTAAAACCATAATTAAAACACATACACAACCTCATTTTGCGAATAAACTAATTAAAAACTCACTTGCTTAATAAATCATTTAAACACTCGTTTCCTATGCAAATTATACAAATACGGAGGAAATCATTATCAAATATAATGTTAAAAACCGTACAAAATCACCCTTAACAATACCAAACGTAAATCCGACACGACATTCCGGTTACTAAACCGGTACAAAAACTACAAAAACATGATAAAAATACGATATTTTATAAAATAACTACTACTAACATATTTAGATGAAACATAGGAATTAAAGACTCGAAACGATATAAAAATATTCGAAATGATACCAGAAACGGGGTAAATTGTTATCAAAATAACAGTGAATTTTTCCGTTATCACAACCCCCCACTTAGCTTTTGGTCGTCCTCGAGCAAAACAAGCGATAAAATAAAATGAATGAGGAAAAATTCATGAAGATGTAAAATATAAAGGCCAACCAGATGATGTAACCAATCGAATCATAACCACACGTTAACCTTAATATAAATGTATAACAGAGTGTGTGTGTGACAAGCCTTTTCAATTTCCAGTAACCACTCTTGAATAAATCAAGCAAACGCACAAATATCCACTCAGACAGTCCTAATGACTTTCCTAGGTATAGGTAGTAACAATTCCACACAACGTCCTCCCGTGTACTTATTAGGATAATCCCTAAAGCATATCATTCAGTTTATACTGGGGATAGTTAGAAGATAACTCTCTTTTTTTTTCTTTTTTTTCTTTTTTTCTCTTTTTTTTCATAGAATATTAACATATCCGAACTCATTGCCAAAATCGACTATCTTTCAGGCGTCATGAGGTGAGATCGAATACATTAATACCTATCTAACTCTTTTTTTTTTTTTTATTTTTTTATTATGTGTAGCATATGCCCTCATTCCCAGCAATAGGATGTTTCGTGATAACACCCTATTGGACTACTATCATCGAGCGATCGGGAGCTTTTAAACTCATAGTGATATAGGACGTTTCGTGATAACCCCCTACTGCACTCAAATCATTGGTAGCTACAACCGACATATATATAGTTTATCTTATTTTGACATTCTTTCTATCACATTCAAACCTTCAGATATTCACAGTACATGTTCAGAAGTTAGGTACTAAGTTACTACTATCTCTAGGATAAACCACTAGAATACTGAATGGATCTGATTTAAAATTTTCGCTTCAATATCAAAGGCTTACGTGAAGGAATTCATGTTACACAAATAAATTTGGGGTTAAAATGCACTTACGGTTCAAATTAGTTATACATATCAAATTGATCATTACATCTTTAAATCCCCGGCAACGGCGCCAATTTTTTTGATGAGCGAAAAATTCACCCACTAAAAAATACATTTATAAAGACTCGCAACTGTGGGTAAACTAACTCTCTAACTGGCAGAGTACCAGGTCGATTGCTAGGATAGCTACAGGAGTACGAGGTCGTCCCAAGAGAAATGTGGTTGTGAGTACCAAAGCGAACGTGGTTCTTAGTCTAGGCGATCAAAGTTTTAAGTGGAGTGCTTATACTAATGCGAAAAAAATAAAGATTATTCTAACGAGTTTAACTAGGTGATTAAAAAGCACAGCCGAGCCATGATCCAACAGGTTATCTCCTCACACAGGAAAACTTGATAAGGAGTGTGTTTTATCCGATTCGATTCATATGATATTCACGGGAGTCAACTCTTTATTCTTGCGTTAAGATCGAACGACTCTCACTTAACCCCCACACTAGGTTTATTAACCCTCCCTTTAGAGAGCTAACTCGCTTTAACATGGTTGACCGGAATAAAAAGCCATTGAAAAACCTCACAAAAACATAATTTTAACGTATCACTTAGGTTGCCAATCTAACGATTAAGACTATGGTTTAGTGATTTTAAAACATGTTTCGCACATCTCGTAAAAATAAGAATTTCACTTAGGCATAGTCCGGATCTCATCACTTAGATTGTCAATCTAACAATCATGACTATGATTAGTGATATCCATATCTCACATCTCACCGCAAAATACATTTATAAGCTCGATGTAACCGTGAACAAAGTTGTCAATTTTATTCAAAGTTAGGAAAATGATCAAAACGGGTTTTAAAACATGAGTTTATCATACGAACGTTTAATTACGCGCACACAACTCCCATCTCGTCTCCCGAGGATCAATTTTACCCGTTTTCACATAATTCGGCTATGTTTAGTTTAACTACTCATATTACTTGAAAATAACAACGAAAATAACAAAGCGAAAGAAAACAAAGCGAAAAAGATAACTACAATTTATATAGATATACGTATAGATATCTTGTAAGTGAACGAAGGCTTGGGCCTAGGTTTTTATTTTTATTTTATTTTCGATAAGAGTCTTGGGATCTTTGAAGTGATATTGTCTGAACTCGGTTTGAATACGACTTTGGTACTCAACCCAATCTCTTTACTGGGGTTGTTATATTAGGTTGATATCTTGTAAGTCCGGCTAGAATCGAGGCTTAGGGCCTTCGGCTACCATAAAAAAAAAAAAAAAAAAAAGCGAGAAAAAAGAAAAATAGAAGAATTTTATTGTTTTCGTGTTGTTTTCTGAAATCTTGCAGTTTGAACTTAAATGGATCAATATTTCAATCAATATTACTCACCTGAACAACAATACCCCTACCAACCTTATCAACAACAGTTCGTGTCTGAGCCTCAGTATCAACAGCAGAATAATCAAGGTTCATGGAATTATCAGTGCCCTAGTGCATACCAGGACCAGAATTATGGTTATTCGAGTTATGAGCCACAACATTACGAGGGTTACCCGAACCCTAATGCTTATCAGGATTACGGTGTTCATACTCAAAGACGTTGATAGCTTTAACCATATTCACCATCGATCGATTATGCGGAATGGCAAGAGGACTATTACTCACCTCCGATGAATCAAAGTCAATATGATCAGCTGGCGCCCCATGCCACAAGAAGAATTCACCGACAGTCAAATAGAGCAACTCGAGCGATTGAACCAGATCTTGGAAGAAGCGATCGTTGGACATGCAGGAGTTCAAGGTAAATCACCGACTCCGCCATAAGAAATCTTTGAGACAAGGTGGGGAATTGATTGAATTAGTGAGGTATGTGAAAGAGCGAGAGACATGTGAGGTGGTTGGGAAAGATGAAGTGCTCATTGAAGAAGTTCGAGTTGAGAATAAGGTTGAGGATTGATTTGCTTTAATAGGATTTGAGTTAAAAGAGCAGGAGAGTGATCGGCCATCTTTGGTAGAACCACGGGGTTGGTAATATTTGATATGCGAGTCCCGGATTATTACATTCGGCCCACTGCGTGAGGATGAATTTTCTGCGGTCCAATTTGTATACTCCCGATGGATGAGCTTTATGGTGATTTTCAAAAGAAGATGGTTCGACAGGTGATAAAAGAAGGTTCGACGGTGGGAGAAGATAGCATCGAGAACCAAGCGAGTGCGTTTCTAGACAATTTAATTTCGATGGTTCTCGCTTTGATCACTTTTCTTAAGTCGTTGATCTTCTTAAGTTCGGATTTTGGTTGATTGAGTCAGATAGAGTCACCCCGTCGAGCCAACGACGTTAAACAAAAGCGCTACCGGAGGCGACCCGTTAAATAATAATAATTTGGATAAGCCTAGTCCGAATGAAATATAGAATCTGTATGAAAGATGAACACAAAGTACAACCAAGTCTCGGGATGGATGTTTGAATTTCATTAAGAGGAATGATTAGGTGGTTATCCGAAAATCCCGATGGAGAAAAAGATAAAAATTCAAATGTATTATTTCTTGGACTTAGGTTATTGAACCTCGAGGAGGACTGGGTATAAAAGACTCTATACTCTTTCACACATTTCATTTTTATGATCTAGTCTCATTTCAAATTTCGGTCGTCGTAGTATAGTGGTGAGTATTCCCGCCTTAATAAAGCGTGTGTAATAAAAATGAATCTATGAATTGATGTCTTGACTATGATATATGCTCGTGTGATACGTATATGCTTAGATGTTTTGTACTCTACCCGTTTGGGTGATTTTTCCATCTAAAGCTATTATATTGCCTATCGAATTTTCTCGACGTGACAGGCCATTATCTCATTATTCCCATATCCTGTTCAATATTTTGGCACGAGGACCATGTCCTGTGTTGGCTTTGTTTTGGTTGTTTTAGTACAGGGATTCGGGATGTGCTTTCATGGTCATTCACGGGATTCGATAGCATCTTTTCGCTTGGTTACATGAGCTAAGTCTTCCTCTCTATCTCATTTACACTCGAGAATAATGCAAAATCGTAAGTGGGGTAGAGTAAGTGGTTGGTCTAGAAATGGCGAGTAAGTGTTTAAACCCTTAGTTTTTGATCTTTTCGAGCATTATTTAGTTGATTAAAATAATTTGTATAAGGTATATATTTCATGGATTTAAAGATGTAATGATCAATTTGGATATGTATAACCAATGTGAACCGCAAGTGTATTTTAACCGGAAATTTATTTGTATAACATGAATTCCTTCACGTAAGCCTTTGATATTGAAGCGAAAATTTTAAAGCTGTATCCATTCAAGTATTACAGTGGTTTATCCTAGAGATAGTAGTAACTTAGTACCTAACTTCTAAAGCGTGTCTGTGAATATCGAAGGTTTGAATGTGATAGAAAGAATATCAAAATAAGTGAGCTATCTATATGTCGGTTGTAGCTACCAATGATTTGAGTGCGGTAGAGGCGTTATCACTAAAGCGTCTATACCACTATGAGGTTTAAAAGCTCCCATTGCTCGACGATGATAGTAGTCCGGCTAGGGTGTTATCACGAAACATCCTATTGCTGGGAATGAGGGCATATGCTACACATAAAAAAATAAAAAAATAAAAATAAAAATAAAAAAAAGAGTTAGATAGGTATTAATGTATTCGATCTCACCTCATGACGCGCACACAACTCTCATCTCGTCTCCCGAGGGTTGATTTTACCCGTTTTCACATAATTCGGCTATGTTGAATTTAACTACTCATATTAACGAAAATAACAAAACGAAAAAAAACAAAACGAAAAAGATAACTACATTTATATAGATATACATTATAGATATATATATATAGATATATATAGATATAGATATATATATAGTATACGTATATATATATATTTATACTAATTGCATAAAATAAAAGAAAGCAATAAAAGCGAAAGCGAAATTATATTAAAGCTATAACTAGTCGGATTATTACACCGACATTATAAGCAATATATATATTACATATAGGCACAAAAACATAAAAATAAAATGGAAGAAGATGAAGAAGGAGAGAGAGGAGAAAAGGGGCAAAGGATCTCTGCATCCGAGGCTCCATATATATAGAAATTGTTCAAGGCGGACGGGCGGAAAGAGCCGGACCAGGCGGGTATCATCATCACAGATGACTCACCATGATTCTGGATCCTTCGATTGTGTATTTATTTGTAATAAAACTTCTAAAATTCATATCTTGAGTTGTAGACCTCCAAAATTATGATTCAAACGTCAAAATTAAGCTCTCGGAAAATTCTTCAACTTTCATGAAGGACACTTCTTCAGAAAACGCCTTTTTGATGGGCCATTCCCATTACGTGTCGTTTTGCGACATTTTCCCTAATACAAATCAATTAGTCACTTGACCATCATTTGAGTTGTAGAAATCCGATTGACTTGATTCAAAATCCATTGGAAAGATTTCTTGAAGATATACAACTTTCATGAAGGAAACTTCTTTAGAAAATGTCGTTTTGATGAGCCATTCAGTATTACGAAGATATTTGGGATTTTACTAATCCGAATCGATTAGTCAATTGACCATAACTTGAGTTGTAGAACTCCAATTTATGTGATTCAAAGTGCATTGGAAAGCTTATGTTAAGATCTACAACATTCATTAAGAAGTCATCCCCTGAAAATGCCTCTAAGATGGGTCAAATCTCCGTCGAAAATATGTAACGAAAGTATTTTTTTTTTTTTTTTTTTTTTTTTTTTTTTTTTTTTTTTTTTTTTTCCGAACAACAACATTTTTATTAGAAAGATCTAAGGCTAGCAAGATACTAAGCCAAAGTCAAGCATTACAAAACCAATCAAATGACCCCAACATCTTGGAAGTCAACCATTACACCAAGTCTAGAAGTGTTAGCATCTTACGGACCCAAACAAATCGAAGAGGAATATTAATAGTATTTTTATATTTTTTATCAACAAAACTGTATCGTTTTTCGAATCTTAGTTGATGCACTGATCTTTCCATTCGCCACTTGGGTCCGCCCCTGCTTGTAACTAACGAGACAATTGACCCGCTAAAAAAATAGTGCCGATTTAAATGAAATCACTCAAATCCATGTTTAAATGCAAAGATAGTGCCGATTTACTGAAAACGTATCATATAGTCAATTAAGAACACCTCATTCAGACAAGAGAAAACAAAGCCGACGTGCATCTAATGGCTTGGTAATTAGGTTAAGAAGTTGTTCTTCAGTAGGCACATATAAAGGCTTGGCAAGGACAACTTAATTGATACTTTTATCTTACTATTTGAAGACCGATCCAACTCGATATATGCGTTAATGAAAAACAGGGTTCTCAGCAATATAACAAGCGCATTGATTAATGACAATCGGCATGGGAGAAGATAAGCCATAATCAAGAAGAAGATAATGCCGTAGCATTGTAACTCACAAGCCGTGGAGGCTATGGCACGATTTTCGCTTTCGCTTTTGCTGAACTCCAAGACACAATGGTCTCTTTCTCGGTCTTCCATGAAATGAGGACATGTAATTCATAATTCTATATCAACACAATACACATGTAATTCATCATGTATTATCACAAAACACACGTACGTGTGTTATGCATCGTGACTTCACGATACGAAATCCCTACAGAAAAATCTCCCTATACTCAAACTCATTTGCACAAGAGATTTTGTACTAATTGACTTTTCAAATTAAGACTCATACTACAACTCATAATTGAAGTTCTTTTCTTAATAAAAATCTTAAGTACACGAATTTCACCTCTTATATTTGCATAACTACTTAATTCAACAATCCCAGAATTTAAATCACCAGTAAAATTTGAATAATAATCTGGCAAACCATTTGCTCCAAATTGGACCATAACATCCATGCTTTTACTTTTTCTACCTTTAACAATCCCACCTTTAATATTTGTCACACCAAAAGTTCCATTCCCATACATAAACCCTACACTGCTGTTTCCAAACTTGAACCCTCCGAAATTCGTGTTCTGTATCGTCAACCGCACAGTCACGTTCATGCTCAGTGACGGTGCCTGCGCGGTTTCGTACTTCAGGTTCTTGATCTCCACTTGCTGTATTGTAACGTGGGGATACGCGATTCGGAGTACGACCATACCGAAGATGAGAAAAGCTATGCTTTGTATGACAATTATAAGTAGAAGGTATACAAAAAACTTGCTACTTTTTGTGTGATCAAACTTTGGGGCCTTGTGGATGTTTGTTTCTTCATCACTTCTTGGATGGAAATTTCTTGGGGCTAGTGGGATGTCATGGCTTTCTCCATCCATTTCTTGTTAATAAACACTTTGATTGAATAGATTGAACTTTAAGGGTTAGCTTGAAGCTATGAGATTTGTGTGATGGAGAATTTCTTGTTAATAATATGTTTGTAGGGGTTATGTATGTATGTATATATCTATATATGTATGTGTATATATATATATATGTATGTATATATAAGGTAGACATGAAAATAATTGACCAAGGAAATATTGACTAGTGCTAATTAAGTTAATGGCGGCTTTAGTTGATTAAGATTGAGAACTAGTCCAAGAGATTATTAAACCATTAAATGTTAAGTATATATATACACTCTTTGTTATATAAAAGATGTATACATAAATTGTTAGTAAAAATGATATGTTTACGCCATTTGGTTTACATAAAAGATATGTAAAACGATTAAGGAGGGATGGAGTGATTCTGTGTTTTTAGGTTTTTATTGTTTTATGTAGAATAAGTGGTTACTAATTATTTTATGTATCTTTCATTTAAATGAAATTATGTAGATTTATCATTTTCCCATTTTCAATCAACATCTGTTTTTTTTTTTATTATTATTTAAATGTGTGGTCCATTTCGTTTTATGTATTTGTTATGTAACTTAAATGGACATAACATTGTGTCATTGTAAATTCATAAATATTTGTAAATTATGAATCATGATGATGAAATATATTGACTAATATTGATTATACTGTTAATTATGATCGATTTGTTCATAAGTGTGTAAGAATACAATGTTGTATTTGTATATTATTGTCCTTATTTAATTGAATTGGCAGTTAGTCCTTTGAAAACTTGTTACTTGGTCGAACACTGAAATAAAGAACCAATCAAACTAGAAAACCCGTTGAAAGGAAATTGCTATGAATTAACAAACACACATACCCTCCCCACCTCACCCCAACTCACCCCACCCCACCCAACCCAACCCCAAGTATCATCACCCTTACCCCACCCCACCCCACCCCACCCCAAATATACATCACTTATAGCCAAAAAATTGTTAAAATATTGATGATAAATACATGTGAACAAACTTTAGCTATGTCAACAAGAAGGTGGTTTGAGAGGGGGGGGGGGGGGGGGGATAAAAAAAGCATTTTTTTTTGAGTCTCAGTGAGAGATTAAAAAACATATGAAGAGATGTTATATGTGTATTGACTTTAAATATTATACATACAAGTTGTGTGGTTTATCATGAATTTTTAATTGCAATGATATTATGCTATTCGTGATTTAGGAATTATGCGTAAACATTAATAAATTATTCATAACTCTTAGTAAGAATTATAACAAATATATATATAAGAGACGGGATAATATATGTACTTGTCATTTTATACAATGAAAACATACATTAATTGTTTGAGTTGTTGATCATCGGCTCCACCGATTGTTACGGGCTCACTCGTTGGTCTTCGTGTTGTTTTTTTGAATAAGGTTCTTCTCTCCATGCAAGTAAAAACATATATGATAAAAATTATTAAATCATATTTTAACCGTCTATTTAATAATCATAAATAGAGCCGTCACCTGTGATATTGAAGTACTAGCCAAAATAAATTTAAAAAGCGCTTTTTTAGTTTGAAAAAATATAACAACTATTTTTAGGATACTAGAATGATGGCGGTGTATAAAAATATAACGTAATTTGATTAAACTTTTTAACTTAATTCTATGATGAATTTGGTCATATAAGCGTATTTTAGATTAAGTAAAAAACAAAACTATACCTAAAATACACTCTTAGAAACGTGAAAAATGGGGCTTGAATTACAAAGCTGATTTGAAATTTCAAGGCCAGTGGCGCTTGTTGGCTGTGTCAGGGATGGGTACTGATCATAAGAGACCTTATTATAATAATATAATATAAAGAAATTTACAACTAGAAAGGAGCATAAGGATGAAATTGAGTTCTCAATTTAAGCATTTGTTGTGCACAACTCATCCCCGACCATCAAGTTGTGTAGTGCAGTTTTGTTGTTGTTGTTGTTGTTGTTTTTTTATTTTTTTTTAATTTTATTTATTTACTTTTTTACTTCTTTTTTTGTTTTATTGAATGGTGGAAAAGGTTTGTGTACATATTTGATACTGATGCATTTAAGACATTAAAATTGAAATGATCACACTAAGGTACACCACTAATCTCTAAACTTTATAATTGCTGACCATTGTGCAAGACTAAATAATAAATACGAGTCACATCATGATCAATGTTCATAAAATTCCGTAAATGAAAGACATAGTGGAAATCCATAGTGAATGCATGCCAAACTATAAGGACTTTCACATAATGTCACATGAGAGAGCAAGGGCAAATCTATTAAAAAAACAACGGTGTATTCTTGACGTCGATGGATTTTTAAATTTGCCTGATAATTCCACTGGAATAAATTTTTGAATTCACTGTCTGAGAGTTGGTTCTAACTGAACCAGATTATTCATGAGTTACTCCTAGTTGATTTTTAAAGAGGCTCAATGCATGCACTCTTCTGAAAAGCTTGATTCGATTTGTTTATTAACGAGTTCGAGTCGAACTACTTGAATAATAAAATTGACATCAAGATTCAAATAGTATTAATCGAATATCACATGATTTAATCGAGGTTTATTTGATAATTTTAGGATTACAAAGCTTATATTTGAATTATTTTCGAGTTGAATTGTTTTAAGTATTTAACGTTGACGAGTTTAATCTTGTCAAATTACTCAAGCTAACGAGTTGAGTTGAGTTTTATCGAGTATGACACTTCTCGAGTTTGATATTGCATTTCCATAATTCGATTGAATTTCAAATTAAAGTTATTTCTTTAATAAATCAAGTTAAACTCGAATCATGGAGGTATCAACTCGACTCGAATCGATATTGCAAAACTTTTTAGGGCTCCTCCTTCAAATGATACCGCCCTTTTGTTCTCTTCTCCCTCTTATCAGTATTCAACTATCGCCACTATTTCTACAAGAGGGCGGCAGTTCAATTTTCCATTTCAATCTCGTTTTTATCAATCATAAGTTGGATTGTTCTGTGAATTCTTGTTGAATTCACCAATTTGTTGGTGAATTTGTGGCAGTAGTGAAAGAGGCGAGAAGATTTTTAATTCGCTTGTGAATTTGGAACTGAAATGGAAGAGGTTTTGCTAGATGATATGATAGGAAGGTTGCTGGGGGCCAAAAATGGAAGAGTTCCGAAGCAAACGCAGCTGACGGAGGCGGAGATACGGCAGCTTTGCACCGTATCTAAGCAGATTTTCTTAAGTCAGCCAAATCTTCTTGAGCTTGAAGCTCCTATTAAAATCTGCGGTAATTTTCAACAATTGTCCTTTAGACTGTAGTCAAAAGGCTAGTCCAGCTTATTTCTTATTTATTTTTATTTTTGGGGGGTTTTTAGCTGGAGTTTTCCCTTTCTGTGCTGGTCAATGGTCATGTAGTGTTCTAGCTACTGATTTGATTGGAAAATTGATGAAATATTGATTGTTGTTCATTGGGATTGTAGAAGATGGAGTTGTTTGAGCTTAATCTCTATGTTAGTACTTTTGCTGCCAGTTTCCAGTGTGTCCACTGTGTGTTATATTGTAAAATTGAGGGAATACGGCCCCATGGGCATAGCTCAGTGTGGTAAAAGAGTAGGGGCAATGTTGGTTTTGAGTTGGGCGTGTGATTGGGGTATATCATGTATCGCCTTCTCTCACTAAAAAAAAAGGTGTATATGCGGCTTTTGCAAACTGGGACAACGAGGCATAACCCTCGATTTACGTCCTTCATGAAGCTCTAGTGGTGGGACAGTAGGGGCCCTTTGGGTTGGGGTTCAACCGTTTATTTTGTTGTTGAGAAAGTGAGGGCTTACGTTGGAACAATTGAATTCCTTGTCAGGTTTTTTCATTGTTTCCTGTGATGTTAATGAGTTCCGGTTAGCTGTTACTGGTCCTGTAACTATGTATTGTAGACATTCCTTTGAATGAGGGCTGTTATTATATAGGTAACGACGAGAAAAACATATAGATTTATTTGTTTTCAGCATGTCTTAGTTACATTTTCTGGTGAAACGTCATTTTTAATACTCTATGCCATTTGACAAATTCAGTTTTCCAGGATCCCCCTAACCCTGCCCCTCTCACCCTCTTAATCTCCTTTATTTATTTAGTTGATGATCATTTAACCTCCTTTCCACCTTCCTCGGGGAAAAAGGGTGGCGATTATTCTGTCATGTTTGATTTTGCCTTGGATAACCTCTCATAGCATTGTTTGTTACCCTTATAAAACCGGAAGTTTCTTATTTCTAAGTGCTTAGTTAGTCTTTGTTATTTCCTTTGCCATTATACAGGGATCCCATAGGTTTTGACGGTACAAGTGTTGATCTGTCTTTCTTATATTTCCAAAAGTCAAAAATAGCAATTTAGTACTAAACTGTGTTGTGCAACCTTTCTTCCTGTATATTTGTGCCATGGCACGTGATACTTGATACTCTCCAGAATCATCTTGATAAAGATGGTGCTCTCGTCGTTACGTTTTCATGCTTATCCTCCTCCCCCCCCCCCCAATTAAAGGTTTATTCCTGCTTCCTTTCCTTGTCTAGTATCAGTTCCTGACACTTCAATTTTATTGAGTATGTGTTGTAATTACTTAGGATTGGTTGCAATCAAACAAGGGACTATCTAAATTAATTGACCCCCCACCCCGAAATCTGTCGGTTTAGGGAGACTGAACATATTAACCTTGAAAGTGCAACTACTTTTTTTAATCCTTTGTTGCTTGGCTCGTTTTGATTTTTTCACATGATGGTTTTGTCTGAGTGCCAGTATGTTTCAAAACACCTTTTATGCATCTTCTATGTAGGAGATATCCATGGCCAATATTCAGATCTTCTCCGTCTGTTTGAGTATGGTGGCTATCCACCGGAAGCAAATTATTTATTCCTAGGCGACTATGTAGACCGTGGTAAACAAAGCATAGAAACAATATGCCTTCTCCTTGCATACAAGATCAAATACAAGGAAAACTTTTTCCTTCTCAGAGGAAACCATGAATGTGCTTCCATAAATCGTATATACGGGTTCTACGACGAATGCAAAAGGCGATACAGTGTACGCGTATGGAAAATATTCACCGACTGCTTTAACTGCCTTCCTGTTGCCGCTTTGATCGATGAGAAGATTCTTTGTATGCATGGTGGGTTGTCCCCTGACTTGAAGAACTTGGATCAAATCAGGAAGATTGCTCGCCCTGTTGATGTCCCAGATCAGGGGCTGCTTTGTGATTTGTTGTGGGCTGATCCGGATAGAGATATTACGGGTTGGGGGAAAGCAGCGCGGTGTTTCATTACGTTCGGAGCTGACATTGTAGCTGAATTCCTCGAGAATCTTGACCTTGATCTTGTCTGCCGCGCTCACCAGGTATATATATATATAGGTTTTCTGTTTATCTTCCATAATGAAAACTTTCATCCATAACTATGCATTTTTGTTACACTTTTAAGACACTTAACGAAAGCCCTTAGTCGACTAACGTTTGTACAACCGTACGATGCGTCATCTGTCACATACTATTGGCTGCAAAATAATAAAAATAAAAAGGGATAATGACACTTTTGGGCCCCATCATTTTCTTAATTCTCTCATAACTAGCCCTTATCATTTTCAGAATGGCACTTTTCACCCCTAACTATGCACTTTAGGACACTTAACGGATCCGATGATTGGTCATATGTCATTCATCGGGTCGGATCTGTCAAGTGTCCTAAATGTGCAACGAAAATGTATGGTTAAGGGTGGAAACTATCAGGCACCAATTGTGTCATTATTCGTGACGAGTTTTCTTTGAATCTCTTCTGGTTTGCATGTATATATTTTTCCTTCTTGCAGGTTGTTGAAGACGGATACGAGTTTTTCACGAAACGTCAACTGGTAACAATATTCTCTGCACCGAATTACTGCGGAGAATTCGATAATGCCGGTGCAATGATGAGTGTGGATGACACGTTAACATGTTCTTTTCAAATCCTGAAGGCCTCAGAAAAGAAAGGAAAAAATGGATTCGGTAACAATATGCTGAGGCCCGGTACGCCACCTCATAAGGTAAGAAAATGTTCAATTATTTAAGTTCAAACTTTTAGTTCATCTGAAATTATTGAAAGGGCGTATTTAGTGGCACTACGGTGTCGATCACCATTTTTCACAGTTGATCGTAGAGTTGAAGATCGACTCTCCGAACAATCGACCGTGTGAAAGTCGATTCTAGAGCTGTAATCCGACTTTCGGTCGGTTTATTGTTTTTCAGTGTGGTGCCATGGTAAAAACACCCTGGTGGCACTGAAGGCGCCCCTATTGAAAACACGGGGTGCAAAGGCTAGTATTTAAGAGATTTAGGTTTTTTTTTTTGTTTTTTTAGGGAGAGATTTAGTTTCTAAAGTTGTTAAAAACTTACAGGGAGAAAGACACTTTCGGTCCCTTTGGTTGCACAATTTTTGCACATCTATCACTAATGTTTCATCTTGGCCTCTTCACCCGTCATCTATGCATTTTTTTATTATAACTTTTTCGGTCCCGTTTGCCACATGTTGAATTTTGATTGTTAGAGTTTGTGGTACCTTCATTGCTGGATGCTACACACATGGCACATTAGAACGAGAATGTTATGTAGGATGCCATGGATAAAAGGTAGAAGTGTCAAGATGAAACATTGGGATTAGAAATGTGAAACCCTAAACCCTGAAAATTGCGTTATCACGACACCGGATAGTTTTGGCATTGACCATGCAAAGGCTGTCCATTGACTTGGTGTTTTGCACCAATTTTTTTTACATATGTTACTATTCCTTGCTAAATACTTCTGGATTTGGTAACAATTTTGTTTGCACCGATTCCTTTTTCTTTTCCAGGGTCAAAGGTTAACAATATGCAGCAGTTTGTACTAAAACTGCTCAAGATTTGTGTCAGTCTGACGTCGTGTATCTCATGATTCAGTGTGAAGTACTCCTGTGCCCGGTCTGCTGGATGTCCAAACATGCTGGGGAAAAAAATGCAAGGATATCTAGTTGACTGACTACAATGTCCAGTGTAGTATCTGAAGCTGCTGTCATCTGCACAATATCTTTACCAGAAAAAAAGGTTGATTTCTTCGGGTGGCGACGTTGACTTGTAAAGCTTGACTAAAACCATATATGCAAGAAATTGAATTTGTGGTTGTCTAGTATTTGACTAAGCCCTCTAGGTTTTGCAGAGGGGCATTAGACTAACAGTGTGTTTTAAGCTTTCTTTTTTCATGTTATAACTGTACTTTTGAGTTTGAGGTTTTTACATTTATTAGGTTATTTTTTTGGTTGAGATTCTATGGATTATTTATAGTTGTAATACAATATATCCTTTTTCTTCTTTCTCTTTTATTGATTTGTCATTGCCTTGACCCTGTTTGGTATAAAAGGTGGTTGTCGGTTGAGATGTTAACCAGCCGAGTTCGAGCCGAATTGAGTATTTGTCGTTTTAAATTTGTGTTCGTTTATGTGCTAGAAATTAAAACTAGGTTTTGGGGTATTCGACAAAGCCTCTATGTTTTGAAGTGGGGAGGGATTAGAATTTTTGCAACAATTTGACTACTAATTGTGTGTTTCTAAGCTTCTTCTTTCATGTTAGAATTGCACTCGTGAGTAGCTCGATATTGGTTGAGTCTTGATTTGACTTGGTTCAGCTTAAATAATTAACAGACTTGATCTCGAGTTTTAAAATACAGTAATCCAGTATCTCATGAGTTAATTGAGTGCGGACACTAGCCATACTTAATTATTCGAGTTCCGGGCATGGGCGGATGCACAACCTTTAAGAAGAAAGGCTAATAAAGTACCCGGTATCCGAAACCTACCGGTTCAACTAATCCGGAGTTGGGCGGGTCGCCTCACATACATAATTGCTCTCTTACTCTGGGGTAAGGCGCGGTAATCATTTCTTTTGATATGGCGTCTCAAAAAGAATTGAAGTGTTGGCGCCGCAGAGGCGTTACCGAGTCAACTCACTTACCACTGAAATTTCTTTGGTTAAATCCGAGTTTTTCTTTGTATTGAAGCGATTTAGTTTTACCGTTAAAAACTGTAAAAATAAAATAAAAATACCAATGATATCTTTATGATGGATATCTTTTTTACTCGTTACGCTCAGCGAGAAAAAAATTCGGAATCAGCCGCTGGCTGCATACCAGACATAATCACATGGTATAACGTAGAAATCCTAGTGGTACATGACGTTTTCAGGAATGGAATAAAAATTCACACTTAGTTTGATATGATTTTTTTCCAAAATGATAGGGTATTCTAACTCCTCAAGGCATCTCCTCTCTTTAATTACCATTCTCTTTGGTAATTGCTAGTGACAAACATAAATTTACAATGACATCAATGTTATTCTACTTTTTCAAAATCGAGTATGGTTGAGACGTCTTAAATTTTACCATTTGAATCGATCATACACCATACATATATTATACCACATCGAATTCGCGCCATTCGAAAGGCGATTCAGGTCAAAAATGACTTTGAAAAGACTAAATGTGAGAATCGGCGTTTACAAAGTCGATTTTCAACTCAAAAATCGACTTTGAATAAGCCAATTCAGCATGCTATACAACATACGTGTATATGGTGATAATAGATCTTATAAAACACAATTATTCACCATTGTGACATAAATCTTTTAAACGGTGAAAATTGTATACCTGTGTTAAGAAATTTGTATCAAGTGACATCAATCATCAATTTATACTTAATTTTAATATGAGCATGTTTGCGGGCTAACGAGTCGAGCATAGACATGTTTGAGATTGACTCATTTGGTATTCGAGTCTAGTCTTTTCGATCTAGAGCCTTATCGAACCGCATGACTCATTTACACACCTGACGATGTTGGAAATCGTCCGATATAAATTGAGTGAATGTTCTGGTAATTGAGCTTCCGAATGGTAATCCAAGAAACCTTCAAAATTAACAAGACACAACAGGGCCTAGAGTTTGTTTTCCGGGTAGCCATTCAAACTCTCAAGTCAGTTCAATATGGTTGTATTTGCTATAGAAACGATGACATCGGTATGTAAAGGTATGCATATCTGAACAATATTGAGGATGGTGATTGACCCCTTTATTTAGTGTATCATCGTGGTTAAAGTTGTTACCGCGCATTAAAGTAGCGAAACGAACATCACGGAGTAGTTACAATTCATGGAGTGATGTACATAGTGATCATTTAATAGGGTGTAACGGTTGTTTGAGACCGATAACGACCTATGTTACACCGGCAATGAGGAATCGATGACGACTTGCGTGATGTCGGTTGTAAATGACCGTGGGCGACCTGCGTCACGGACCAATGATGACTTGCTTCACGTCGGTTAATTGATGTAAGGACGACGTTCAACATGTTGAGAATGATATCTTGCCGACGTGAGTTTGAACCGCTTGATGAGTGTCACGTGTGGATTAATCCACCTTCATTAGTTTTATGGTGGTTCTGTACCACCATGTGACACTTGTCCCACTAATTTTTTTTGAGGGACTTGTCCCACTAATTAAAAATGGTAAAATTGTAAGAACATGGGTAGAGGTGTAGGATGTAATATCACCGGATGGATCAAAGATCCACCCGATTACGCAGCGGAAAGTACAAGATCTAGATCTAATCAATCAAAATACATGAATAATAAATCTAACCTACGAGGGGGTTAGATTGCTTACCAGTTTATGGAGAATAAACTCCAAGAACAATCTTCAATCTAAGATCCAAGCTAGATGAGAAGCCACAGTCTTCCAACGTGTGTCTCCAAGCAACACCAGGTGGATGGTGTTTCAAGCCGCCGGACCTCCTCGATATGCTACCTTAGAAAACCCGAAGTTTTCTAAAACTCAAACCCTAAGCAAAATAGCCGAAAATTCTAAGCTATTTTGCTCCCAATATTTCGAAATTATGTGTTGTTAAAAGACTTGGGAGAACTCTCTTTATATAGGAGAGTAATCATTTGTCTCCAAGATTTAATAATTAAGAGATGATTATTAGATTAATCCTTATTTTAAATAAAAGATAAATATAATACATATCCCAAACAAATTAGGATAAATAATATATTATCTAATATTTCATGATTTATCACTTAACAAATAATGATTAAATCATATATTAAATAATTATCAAAAAAACTAATTTTCCAATAATTAATTAATACAAAATCGTCCCAAACCCTAGGTATTAAAGGCTACACGCATTTTTACACACAATGGGCGAGTCCACGGAAAATTTATTTTCCATGTATTTAATTATCTGAGTCAATTAAGCAATTAATCGCATATCTATTAAGCGGTCCAATCCAACTATTTAATATTAATTGAGGTGAAACAACGAAAGCGTAGATCTTATATTAGGAGCGCGTCGTCGGGGCCAGTAATTTCGTATTCGGTGAATTCTACAATAAATCAAAAAATATTATCCGTCAGACCGAACAATAATATTCAATCTATTAATTCCGAGATTACACCACCATAAACCCGAAACTGAACTCTGCTGAATATAGATAACTTAAACTCAACTATGAGTCGAAAGTGTCCACTGATATAATCATTACATACGGATAAATCCTCCATAGATTGCATTAGATTTACGATTAAGGATATCTCCGTAAACCCTTCTCAAAACCTCTTATCCTTATTTACCATTAACCCTCTAGTGACCAAATAGTTCATAACTAATATAATATGAGCTGCAAGCGCATCGGTCGAGTTTTAGGGTTAACAAATAAAGGAGCTGTCTGTCTACTTCCGAGGAAGGAATGGATTTCATATCTCGTGATAAAGATGGACTACTCACTCATTCGAGAATAGAGTCAATGAGAAGTGTTGGACCACATACTACGAAGTGATCCTTACTAACACATCAAACTCTACCCTAGCGTTAAATGTGCGTGATCACGTCGAGATTGTGATTAATCCATATATGATCATCTTGTGATTCGATAAGACTTACGATCACGGAATTATATCGAGAACTCAAATCAAATTGGTCAAATTACTATATGATTATCATCATATATAAATGCCCCACTAGGCATCCTATTAAGCGATCAGGATAAAAATTTATCACACCTAAAATTAATGCAGGTGCATTATTAGCAAATTAATCTTGAGACCCGTCACTCAGTTAATAAGCGCTTCTGATTAAGTTAATTTTAAGTACATCTCACTTATTCAATCATCTTTGTTTAGCCATACACTTTGAGTTATGTGATTATATGAGCGGAGTCTTAGAGTTTCGATTAGTATCTTAATTATAAGCGTAAATGTATATAATAAGATGAATTATTAATTACATAATAAAAGCAATTAGATAATTGTCTTTCGGACACTCTGGCTAACAAGAGAGGTCCATTTGTTTTGTGATTTTCCTATTGATTTTGGATCACTGTGTCAATATATATAAAACTCAACTTTTGCACATGGCAATTTTGTCTTTCGCCATGGCAATACGTAAACACACATGCAACATTGTTTAATTAATGTAGAAAATTCAAACAGAATCATGGTCATTTTAACCACCTTAATTACGAGACGCGATATATATATATACATACACGTCCACTAAGTCAAAGAGAATTTGCCTATAAATATCAACCATTGCATTAGTGTGTACTAAAAAAATCAAAAGCCATTAGCCATGTTGTGGGTTTTTCTGCAGTGGTGGTGTATTTATAGTAGTGTTTTGTCACCGGAGGAGATGGCGGAGGCGACGGCGGAATATTGAGATCGGCGGCGGCGAGTTACAACTACGGTGATGTGCTCGGTAAAGGTATACTGTTCTTTGAAGGGCAGCGGTCAGGTAAGTTGCGGCGAGTCGGCGTGTGAAGTGGCGAGGTGACTCGGCACTTTCTGACGGAAACCTTGAAAACGTATGAGCTATTTCACTATTTTTAAATTGATGTATTACGTTTCAGACAGTGTTAATGGAACCAAAATCAAACCACCACAGCGAAATTCGACTCTGGGTATGATCGAATTTATGCACAATATATAAAACTCTACTCATGGAAGGGTCAAAATCAGATATCGACCTTCGTAAAGTCGAATATTTCCTAATAGTATATTGTCCGGCCGGGTAGATCTACGAGTATTTTTATATATAGCATGTCGATGACATGTCGTATCATTAAAATTTGAAATAATTAATTGTGTATGTGCCATGTTTTGCGGCGTGTCGATATTCGTGTCTATGCTTTAAACGAATCAGGGGCAGCTGCACCTTGAAGTGATACGATCCAATCGATCCTCGCAGTAGGAAGCTAGTTTATATATATTAATTTATTATTTATAACGAATAATAATGATGAATTATAATATACGAGTTTAATTACTAATAGGAATTGATTGAATTACTAATATGCTTCTACGATTTTTATGCTACCTACCATGATGAAACACATATCAATCGATTAATGATTGATTTATAAATCATAACCATACAAAGATGATTATGATGTAAATTCTAATTAAGTTATATATAATTTGCATGCATGCATGGATGTCCATGTGTTTTAGCATAAACGTACATTGGCTTTTAGAATAATTGGCAAAGGGATGGAGGTGGATATATTTAGCACAATGATATGGAGAAAAGTTCCTGAAAATAATGATATGGAGAATACATATATGATTAAATAACTTGAATAGATAAAGGAATTTGCCCATCATGATTACATGTGTTATCTATTGGGATCTTTCATCTCAATTTATTTATTTTAACCTAACCCAAAGGATCACACCGTCTCGCTAATAGAGTTTAAGTAAAGTTATAATTGAAAACTGATGTTGTGATTACGTTATCTTACATTTTTCTTATTGAATTTATGCCGTTTGGACCAATATCTTTTGTGTACTATTATAAGCGGTTGGATGTTTTATGTGTAATGTCATGCTAAAAGCTCTTTGTTGTATCGATAAAGTTGATCGACGCGTGGCATTGTTGCTTTATATCAAACAACGTCCAATCATGTGAACGTCGAGAAATTTCACTAGAAATGAGATGTTATTTCATTCGTTAGGGTAATAGCATCACCGGGCCCCAAATGAAGTAGGGTGGGGCGGTGTCGATGGGACACGCGAAAAGCAATGTTGTTGTTTTGTTAGTAAAAAAAAAAAGTAAAAATCTTATTAATCCTCACATTTGGATTTTGAATTTGTTTGGCGTCCCACTGAACAAATTTTATAGGTACGTTAGTGTCATCACCCATGTTATGAATTACTTTGCTAAACTATCAGGTAAACTTGACCGGAGGATACTACGACGCCGGCGACAATGTGAAGTTCGTGTGGCCAATGTCTTTTTCACTTTCTCTTTTAAGCTGGGCAGCAATTGAATACAAGACTGGGATTTCGTCGGTCAACGAGCTGGTCCACCTTCGCCGGGCAATCAAATGGGGTACCGATTTCTTGCTAAAAGCGCATGCCTCATCCACTACGCTTTATTCTCAGGTGCATCTCTCTCATAAACCCTAATCAATCAGTATTTTGCGTTCTGCGTATTCTGATTTTATTATAAAATACCAGCTATAATTGTATATATAGTTGGATGTGTTCAATAGAAAAAGCAACGTACATGCATCAAAGTGTTTATTATTCTGCGGACCGCGGTGCTTTTGATTTTGTTTTAGGTAGGAGATGGAAATAGTGATCATCAGTGTTGGGAACGTCCGAGGATATGGACACTCCACGTACACTTTATAAGGTCACATCTAATTCTCCCGGTACCGAGGTAGCTGCTGATGTTGCTGCTGCTTTGGCTTCTGCATCTATCGTCTTTAAAACAGTCGATCCTACCTATTCAACTAAGCTACTATTCCATTCTATTTCAGTAAGAAACATTCATTCATCTTAATTGTTACAACATAAATTAATTTTATATGGAAACTAGATAAAATAATTGCATCTTTGACAAAGTTTTGCATATATATATATATATATATCTATGTAAACATTGCTCCGTTTCGATAACAATGTGGCGTAATCTAAAGCTTTCGTACCATTTCGTACCGGTACCGACATATTCTTTCTTTTTCGTACAATGCGATCGAAAGAATACTGTCTCAGTTTTATCAAAACTGAACATATTTCACGGTTTCTCAACTTTCAATTGCATTGTATTTCAAGTTTCCTTTGTTAATTAGTCCTATTGAAAGTAGTTGTTGAAATTCCGGAGATTTATTAATTGCTTATTAATTTTTGTTTTCTACATGATTAGTTGTTTCAGTTTGCTGATAAGTACAGAGGATCTTACCAAGTTTCCTGCCCTTTTACTGCTCTTATTCTGGCTATCAGGTAATTAATTAACCTTCCCCCCAGTTTTGCGCTTTAATTTTGTCTGTTTTTCGCGTTTATTGTTTGGACAAAATTTTTAGATAGAATGTTGATAATTTTAATTGCCTAATGTTAGTCAAAAGTATCAATCGTACTTTCCGACTGATTTTAATTAAGTTTAGAAAACATCCATCAACGCCTCAAATTATGTCAGGATAAGCATTACTCCTCAGTTCATTTTATTATTCCGTTTGACTTAATTTTCAAAGAGATTTAGAAAAGTGTAGTTAATCGTTGAATCTCGTTAAATGATCCAATATTTTTACGTTTATGTCCCTTAAGTAATACTTAGTTATAAATGTAAAAATATTGAATCGTTAATGAGATTAACGATCTTCTGACTTTCTTTATCGTGTAATAAAATGAAACAGAGGGAGTACATTGAAATTAAATACTTTAATTTTTTTTTATTGTTGTTGATTATGTAAAAGATTATGATAATCGATATACCTATCTTTTTTATAAATGATTTTTTAAAGGATGAGCTGTTATGGGCTGCTGCATGGTTGTATAAAGCAACTAAAGAAAACGACTATTTGAACTATCTATCAAGCAATAAAGGCTGGAGCCAGTCAGTCTCCGAGTTCAGTTGGGACAACAAGTTTGCTGGAGCTCAAACCCTACTAGCCAAGGTACTCTTATATATATATAGGGCATCAGTACGTAGATATTACACTTAAATGTACATGTATACCTTATATATATACATATTTTTTTTAAAATTTAATTGACAGGAGTATTTAAATGGGGAAAAGGATTTAGAAAATTACAAGAATGGGGTGGACTCATTCATATGTGCCCTTATGCCAGAAAGCACTAGTGTCAGATTAGAACTACCCCAGGTATATATGACTTTTAAAATGTCGATTATTATTATCACAATTCAGGATTTTGAAACTCTAATGTATTGTTTAGAATCAATTTATTAAAAAATCAAATGCGTATTAATCGAGTCACTTTTACATTTTCAATATTCTATTTAAATTTTTATTTTTTTATGTTGAAATGCAGGTGGCCTTCTTTATACAAGGGATAGTAGTAATCTACAATATGTAACAAGTGCTACCATGGTTATGCTTATATATTCTAGCATTTTAAATTCAGCTAATGTTTCTGGTGTACAATGTGGTTCTACCACTTTCTCCCCACAAAATATCACAGATTTTGCTAAAACACAGGTAATATATATATATATATATATATATATATATATATATATATATATATATATATATATATATATTACAGATTTATATTGTTTTAGGCTGCAAATGTTTGAACTAATCCTCCCCCCCTCTCTATAATATAGGTAGACTACATACTAGGCCACAACCCACTAAAGATGTCCTATATGGTTGGTTTGAGCAAGAAATACCCTACACAACTGCATCATAGAGGCGCATCCATCCCATCCATACACGTGTACCCAAACAAAGTAAGTTGCAGCGATGGCCATTCGATGTGGTACCCGTCAACCGAGACCAAACCCTAATGTTCATGTTGGAGCTATTGTTGGTGGGCCTAACTCTAACGATCGATTCGGTGATCAGCGGTCGATTATTCTCATTCAGAACCGGCGACTTACATGAATGCAAACTTTTCGTTGGCTCGGTTGCCGGCTTGATCGGCGGCCAATCCGAGCCGTTGGCTCAAGATGTTCTCCCATTTGGTTTACAAATATTGGTGAATCTCAATACTAGTTCAAATATGGTTCAAAGTGCGTAATGACATTTGAATACGACACGATATATGATACAATCCAGATTGTGATATATTTATTATGAAAATGTTGTACTATAAAGCTAAATAAGAAACAAGAGTGTGTAATGTATTAAGAACATTGTGCCTTACTATGTAATACAAAATGTCATATCGTAGATTTTTACCATACACATGCATAACATTGCGATAAAATCGGCGTTTTGAAATCGATTCTTAAGTCGATAATCGACTTTTCGAAAGTTGAAAGTGATGATCAACATTTGGAAAATCGATATTTGGCCCAATAATCGACTTTCGAAAGATTTATTTCGGTGTGGTGTATAGTAAATGATCGGTTTGGTGAAACTAAATGATCTCTATATTTTTCTTATATACTGTATTATTTTTCTTCCACATGGAAAGACATTGCCAGTGACGTTTGAATGTATAATGATAGTCGGTGGATGTGACATTTCTATCCGATAGTTTTTCCCGGAAAAGGAAGTCACTGATACTAACGTTCTCTGCCTTACATAAACGACAATAGGATTGACGAAAAACGTTAATGGCGATGATGTTTCTTATGTATAACGAGAGTCAATAACGGTGACGTTTTTACGGACGTTTTCTCAACATTTGATAAACTAATTCTAATTTAACGGCGCCCGAAGCAATAAAAAAAGAAAATCAAAACATATGATTAATATTCGAAATAGTTTGTGGTGCCAATAGAAAAACCGTCTTTTGTTTCAGGGTAGGAAATGGGCCATACATTGATTTTGGGGCTTGTATAGTCTTCTATGAGGCCCAAGATGTAGACATATACATGCTGGACCCATCTCCGACTTTCATGGATCCGAACCCGAGACCCGGATTATAAATCCTCCCGAATTTCTAACGCCAAATTTTCAAAATTCCAAACAGCCTCCGGCAATTGCTCCGAATCTCTGGTGCCAGAATGGGTGAATTGTACAGATCGTCGATTTTCTTCTCCGACCAGCACCTTAGCTATGCCGATGTTCTTCCTCCGGCTCAGGTGACCGGAATACTTCCGTTATACTAAATTCAATGTCTGCTTTAGTTATACTGAGCATTTTAAAGGTTTTATAGACAGATGATACCTTCAGCTGCTTCATATTCGTTTGATTTACCAGGTTCGAGCCAGAATCGAAGTGGCGGTCCTAAATTTCCTGAAGAATCTCAATTCTCCGACGCCTATGATCTCTGATCTACCTCTGGTTCGTTCGATTTCCGTGTCTCGAACATATGCGTATAAGCTTATGGAATAAGTATATGAATATGTCGTGCTACTTTGTTACTGATCTTAAAACATCTAGGCATACTGTAGAAATCCATGGTTTAGTCATGAATTATCATGAACTAAAGGATGGATGAAGAACTGTGTGCAAAACTTCAGAAGAGAACATAGCTCAACGAATGATTTTATTTCCGAATCAACACTTGCGTACAAAGTGTTGTGAGTTTTACATGAACCAATCTAGCACCACTCTGATAACAACATTAACTGCCATAACTTTCTTTTAGATAAAAGTGTTTGCTGAAGTCCTCAATGAGAATTGATTTCATTCTTAGTGTGTTTAGTCTTCATTTGAATGAATGTCTCTGAGCTTAAGCGAAAAACATAGTATTGCTTGTGCTGTTGTTGCCTTGCTCTTGTTTGTTTCGAATAATTTTGTGCTCAAGTGGAAAACTGAATTCCGCGTGTGCTGTTCTTGTTTGTTCATGCTGCACTCGTGCCTTTGCTACTTTTCTTATGCCCTTCTTCAGCTAATTTGAGCTTTTACACATTCTGAGCAGATTAGTAGAAAGTCCAGCAATAGCAGAGTGAGCCGTGGATTACTTACTGAGGATTCATGCATTTTCCTTTCTCATTCATTTTGCAAGCGATCTTTATTGAAGGAAAATACTGCTAAATCATTCATAAGAGGTAATACTATTAAATATACACATATGTACATACGTAAATAGCCTTAATTGCTTTCTTTGCTCTTCAATATCTGTTACTGTGTTGCATGATTAATTTCTTAAATTAAGTTTGGAAGGTGATGGAGATGTGTTATGAAGTACTGCTTCAAAGAAAAGAGTAACTCAAAGGGAATTATTCTACAAGCTGCTATATCGTTCACGGATTATTTCCCATCTCAATTGCACGTCAATAGGACTATCAAGGTCAAATTCTTTAATTATTTTTGTATTGTTTGTTTTCTGGTTTTGGTAATGGCTTAATATCTTGTTAAGCATCAAGCGGCTAGTGGTTTTACGAATATCTAGGGGTCATAGGTTAGATTTTCCTCTGAAGTGCCTGTTAATGAGCTCTAGATTAGTAGGGTCAGTTGGTCCAGACATGGGGGCTCTTAAGTAAAAAGAAGAAGGCTTGTCTTGGTGGTTAATGGTTCATTTCTAACTGGGTTTCTATTCAAGCAGATGTAGTGGCATTGCTTCACTGCAGTAGATTCAGCCTTGGGATTATGGCATCAAGTAGGGGACTTGTTGCCGGCCGTCTATTTTTACAGGCATGAATCTTCCTACCATCTCTTCAATACAGTATAGTAATGTAATGCATGAGCCCACTTCAATTCTTAGCTACTTCTTTTGTCCAATACTCAGTAACATTTTAGTTCTTACTTCCCTAGGATCAATCTTAATTGTTTATGTTCCTTTCAAACTTAAGTTTGTAGTATATTTTTACTTATTGCTGAATTATCTTCTATTGCATCTTTAATGGGAATGTGGATTCAAATAATTTCTTGATCATAGATCTGGGCATGTACTGAGTGTTGTCAATCATTTCTTCTGAGAAGGAACCAAACAAAGAGGTTGTTGACTGTTCTTCCTGTGGATCTTCTGGTTACGCCATTTCTGGAGACTTGGATTTACTACAGAAGTTATCAATGAAGACAGGCGCCCGCTATATAATTGTGGTGGAAAAGGTCTTTTGTGTATCTTAATTAACACTTCTAGTTTTAACCCTCTTTTTCTTTCTTTCAATCCATGCATAAACCAACTGTTTTTATTCTTCAGCATGCTGTATTCCAACGACTTGTAGAAGACCGTGTTTACAATAAAATTCCAAGCATTCTCATTACTGCAAAGGGTACCTGACATTGCCACCAGGTAATAAGCATAGACATGGTTTGCGGGTACAAATATGTAGACATGGATATCACGGATACTTGATAGGCGAGTGAGAGATTTTCAAGAAGTATAGGATACAGGTATATTAAAAGTATAGGGACCAATATGTACATAATAAAACTATAAGGACCAGACTATAAATATAAAAAATCATTGTATAAACAGTTATAGCGGGTTCTTTCATTTTTGGAGTTTTCTTCATTTTGGGTAGCGTTGCATTAATTTTCCAGCGGTTTTCTTCCATTCTCAACTGGGTTCTTCATCTTTCGTATCCGAAGATTCGATATCAGTCTCATTCTGAAACTTTGTTGATATTATGCAGGTTTTTCTTCATCAATTGACTTCAAAATTCCCAGAGATGCCCATTTTCGGCCTTGTTGACTGGTATTTCTGATTTTCCTTCTTGAAACATTAGAAGATGAGGGTATATTAGTCCAATTTAACAGCTATATATTTAATTATTTTCAAGGAATCCAGCTGGTTTGGCAATACTTTGCACCTTCAAGTTTGGAAGCATTGGGATGGGATTAGAAGCACACAAATATGGTTTTTTCTCTTTAACCTTATCTTGTTTAGCCCACTTGATTGCTTTGGCCTTTGGGAGCCTCTAAAGTGAGAGCGTTTTAGTGGCACAGTGATCTTTTTACTGTGACATCATACTAAAAACAATCAAGTGGTTGAAAGTCGATTCTCAGCTCGAAAATTGACCTCTCGTGGTCGATTATCGACCGGAGGAAAGTCGATTATCTGTTGTAGAATCGAACTTTGAAAAAAGTCGATTGTTACTATGGTGTCACAAAGGCGCCCTTATGGCACCATGCATAATTTAATGTTGCACCTGCACACATTCGATCTTTCAAAAAGTCGATTATATGGTATAAAAGTTTGATTCTCACCATAGACTTATTAAAACCGATTATATAGTTTAGAATCGACTTTTTAAAAGTAAAAAATGTCTATGATTACCAATAAGCTTTGGTGCCAGTGCCACTGACAGTTTTTATTTACTTTTTGACATCAGCTTGCAGAATAAAATGGCTAGGTATGCGAATAGATGACATAAATGAATTAGTACCTGAAGAATCTTTAGTTCCATTAAAGCAAAAGATCTACAGATAGCAAAAGCTTGATGTCATCTGATATTTTGCAGGTATAAACTTGAATTAAATAAAACAAAACAAAACAAAAGTTTGAGTATGATTGGAACTAATTTTTAGGTTGTCCAAACAGGACAGTTATAAAGAGGAGTTGTCTGCAATGGTTCAAAAGGTCAAAGGGCAGAAATTGAAGCCCTATACTATCATGGCTATGATTTCATGGAGAAATGTTGGCCAAGAAAATAGTGCAAGCCAATTACATATAAGGTATGTTTAGTATGGAATGAAATTTCATTTTAGTGAAATGAAAAAAAAAACCTATCCTTGAAAATAGAAGGAATGAGATGAAATGAAAATTGACAAAGCGCATTGTCCTTACCACCCCAAGTCCCCAACCCTACCACACCCCACCCCTGCCTATGACACTCTATCCCACCGCACTACACACCCCACCTCACTTCAAAGCCACCCTTCCTCACTCCAGCTTACCACCTCAACCCGACCCCTCACCCATCCTACCCCCACCTCTACAATGCCCTACCAATACTTACTCCTTGTCTCATCACCCCATCCCACTGTATCATGAGCCCTCACACCGCCACTACCCTACCCTACCATGTCATCCCCACCATGCATTTACCTTACCCCAACCCTTTACGCCACCCCACGATAACTCAATACAAAACACCTATTACAAAATCTAGTACATCTCATTCATACATATGTCCAACGCTGTAATGGAACGCCTTCATTTCATTACTTTCATTTCATTCTAATCCATTCCATCCAAAGAAACAAGCCATATTAGAACTGATTTTATTAACAATTTTATTGTTCAAAACAAATAACATCTTTCCAAAATCTATTATAAATGAAACTATATTTTTTAACATATAACGCAAGAATTTGGGTTGTCCTCAACATTGTAGGCATATTGCTGTGCCATATAAGCTGGCTGTTGTGTCATATATGCTGGCTGTGTCATATAATTATTATAATTATAACTTTTATAATACTTAAGAAATTCTGCTGCAGCTTGTTCACTTTCCTTACTTGTAGTATTATTCTTCTTCTTATCATCTTCTTTTTTCTCTGGTTCTTTATCAGGTCCAACTGTTACTAATTCAACATTCCATGTTTTTCGTAATTTTTCGACAACTTCAACTGGATCGACGTCTCCGATTACTGTAAGTATCTTGTCTTTCATGTTCACAGATATGGAATCCACTCTGATAGACACGAAACCGCCTTCAATGCTTTCTTCTTGTCTTTCGCTTCAAACATGTTTACTCTCACCACCACTTTCTGCAAAAAAAAAAAAAAAAAAAAAAAAAAAAAAAAAAACAGAAATGAAGTGTTAGATTATGTGATTGAAACGACGCGTCTTTAGCTTCATTCTGATGATGAGTGTGATTGTGATTGACATGACACACACTAAATTTACTGGTTTTGGCATCATAGTACAATCTCGCAGTTGATTTTAGAGCTGAAAATCGACTTTTCGTGGTCGATTGCTAGTAAGTAGCATCATAGTACAATCGACTCTTTTGACTTTTTCGTGGTCGATTGTAGTAATCGATCGGGTGAAATTCGTTTCTCAGATATATAATCGATTTGCCGCCAGTTAATTGATTGTTTCGATGTGGTGAAACAGTAAAACCACCGTGGTGTCAGTAAAAACGTAAGATAAGATAATTGCATGAAAGAAAGAGGAAAATTTACCTTCATTTCTGCTGGGGTGATTGGCCTTTAAGCAGGAGGAATAACTAAAAATGCAATATAAATCAAAGAAGGCAACTAAAATTTACTTTTTGTAGTGAAACTAAAGAGATCAATCAGATAAGTTGTGTTTTTCTTGAAATAGTATATATATAGCAGCTTATACTTGGTAGGAGAAAGTCTTGAATATATATAAGACTTGTGTTTTAGGAGAAAGTCTTTTGGAGAGATGCATTTATAGGAAATGACAGAGAAGAGGGAATATATACATAGTTTTTTTTTTTTTGAGAATGTGTCCAGAAACTGAAGTGGTCAGTGGGCCCATGAAGAAAATTTCTACAGTGACGTTCGATCTATCTTTGGAAAGTCGAATATAGCTTAACGTTCGACCTATCGATTTTCGGCCTCACAAATCGAAGCTAGCCGAAGTGTGGCGCGCGATAGATTCGTTGTGGTGTCGATAATGACACAAATCGAAATGGACACCAAGTATGCAAATGGTATGTATATATTACTACGAGTTTCATACTGACGGTTTGTCACGATAAAGTTTCTTGAATACAGTTGGTTGTGTCATAATTGTTGTACAATAACGTCATTATCAGTTTTAATCTTAGTATTAGAATCAAAATGCTATTCACACTTCTTTTCTATGGTTGTTAGGACATGTAAGAGGTCAATGACGTGTTCTCTTTTTTTCTTCGTCTTCTATTGACTTGGTCAACTTCTTGAACAATCACTTTCTTATCATTTATTGACACCAACTTGCTGCATATGTTTGAATCCCTTAACACGCATTATTATTGACTGATTTTCGCGCTAGTTGATTGTTTTGTGATCAAGAAAGACAGTATATATTATTTTGCTGGTTTAAGTCTCTAATTTTGACCCTATTAAAATCATTAACAATGATTTTTCAGTTGAATATAATAATTTGTAGAACTATTTCATACTCTTTTAAAATAAAATAAGAACATTCATTTAACTCTAACCCGTCTCTAATTTCGGGTATAGGACAAAAAAACAACATTAATCTAATCTTTTCTGCTGACAGAAAAGTTGCTAATGTTTTGTTGTTTGTTGCTAGTCAGGATTATTAGGTAGAAAACTATTTTCAAATAGCGTCCTAACACCCGAAGGTTTAGGTTTAAAATCATAAAGTAAAATAGCGTCTTTATTTTCCTCAAAGTGAATTAAACATACATCACACTACTTATACATCAAATTGAATTAAGTCGTAGCTCTTACAAATTATAGACTAATAACTCTATTATATTTTGAATTAAATCGTAGCTCTTACAGATTATGGACTAATAACTCTATTATATTTAGCCCCTCGTCCAGAGGCCTGCGTCTGTCCCTTTGTTTTTGGGATGGAATTTGTTAAACAATAGATAAGACAATAGAATATTAACGTTAAACACTCATCTAGTGATGATAACTTTTGATCATTAGAAAATCACAAAAGCATGGGTAAGTGGCAAATTATCACTAGTATATATTATATAATGTCCACAAGGTAGTTTTTGTGTGTAGGAGTATTTTTTATAATAAGGGAAATTGATGGGAATTAGAGATTGAGAGCCCAAGTGGCAAGGAGAAAGATAGCCCAAGTGTCCTTCGTATCAATGTTTGTTGTTTTTGCATTATCCTTTTTCTATTTTAAAAAAGTTAGTGCGACAATCAATCAATCAAAGGGCTTCATTATCCTGTTCAGGGGGCCGTAAGTGATTCGGATTAATCATGAAGCTACTCGTCTTTCATTATGAAATAACTTTGACTTGATTTAGTTTTCTCTCGAGTTTGAACTCGAATCGTCTTTACTAAATAATAAACCGATCCGATTGTCGTAATACAACAACTAATCGAGTAATTCGCGAGTTGATCGAGGTATATTGAATAATTATTTAATAAATTATATCTAAAAAATGATTATTAATATATTCTATATGAGTCATTAGTTATTAGTCGAATCGAGTATTAAGCGAGTGGAGCTCGATCTTACATGTATCAAGCTAACTTCCATGTATTGTATACCACGACGACACTTTCTTTTGGACTATATAGACTACCATAAACAAGGTTCTAGAAACCGATATATTTGTAGACATAGAAGTGAATTATTTCGATTATTATAACTATTAGGTAGATTTAATAATAACATAATCGCTTTTAGGATATAGTTCAGTGGTAAGCGAACATATGTGTTGTAGATAGTCTTGCTTTTGAAATAAGATGTTGGAGTTCGATACTACATGCGGTCTTTACAAACTAAATCGGCTGAAAACACAACTCTCGATTTATATCTTTCATGAAAAGCAGGTTAAACCACTAACCGTGAGGGCCTCCACACCGCCGATCCCACGGGAATGTGGGGAGAGGTTAATCAGTAACACAGAGCTTAGAGTTAGGGGCTTGTTGGTTCCTAATCCATTTGAAAGGTGTTATCGATCGAAATCAACATCTTTACGGTGTCGAACGTGACCTCCAGAACAGGGTCCATTTGTCGTTATAATACCCCGCTCCTCACTTGCTGAAGCCGTATCGAGGGATATTTATATCTTTCACGAGACTACAGGAGTAGAGGCCGAGAGCTTTCGAGTTGAAGCTCAATCTTTTATTTTATAATAAGTATAACAATTACATATTTATTTTCCACCTATTGTTGAGGCTAGCATATCTCGCCCTTCACATTGCACAAAATCCGGTCTTCCACGAGCGAACGAAACACATCGAAGTTATTGCCACTATGTTCGGGATGCATGCAAGATGGCATGATTCTTCCCCGTCACGTATCCACCAGCGGCGGTTGGCGGATATTTTTACCAAGGCATTGGGCAAGCGACAATTTTCTTACTTACTTAGCAAGTTGGCATTTGTGACTGCGTCTCCGGCTTGAGAGGCGGTGTTATGGAATATATTTTCGAATAGATGTGTTTAGGCAGTAAATATTGGGTCATATTCTTTATTTATGTCGGTGCGATTCTAGTGATTTGAAGCGAGATTAGTGGCCCCAATTACAGTGTAAATTGTATATTTATAATACCATCTTTAACATTCTTATTTCTCAAAATAAATGTCATTTTATCAAATTTACATAGTACATATTAACAAAATTTATCCAAAAAATAAAATACAATTATCTTCAATCATTTAAAGTTATAGAAGTTTCTTTGTATTTTCTCTTTGCAGTGTTCTTTTCTCTTTCTTTTTAACAACTCTAATTTATCTTTCTCGTAATTTTAGAGTAGTAAATAAATGGACTTTCATAGCATATACATAAATGGATTCTTGAGATTCTATAATTTCAGTTATTTTGGGCACTGATTAATGATACACTATCGATCTATTCGGGCACTAAACTTGGAAGATTCGAGTTTTGTGCACAAAATCGACTCTAGAGAGTTCACATTTCACTGTGGTATCGCAAAAATATATTGATTGTGGTGTCGATAAAGTGCGCTTATTCTATCGATAGAAGCACTTAGCTAAAATAACGAAAAGGAAAATTCTAATTCAAAGACTCCTATTAAAAAACTCAACTTGCGTCCAATCAAAGCATGCGTATAACGTCAAACACATTTGCAGACAAGCCGTAGGCCAGCAGCAAATACATTGAAATTATGCCATGTTAAGCTAGCAACCAATACAACCGGATAATCTCGGACATCGTGTATCAAACTATCTTGTTTTAACATATAACACAGGAATTGGGGTTGTCCTCAACACTATAGGCATATGGCTGTCTCATATAACTAAAAGTATTATTATTGCTGTAACTTCTATAAAATTTGATAAGATCTGCTACCGCTTGTTCACTTTCATTGGTTGTACTCTTTTTGTCATCATCTTTTTTCTCTGTCTCTTTATCAGGACCAACTGTTAATAATTCAACATGCCATGTTTTTCTCAATTTTCCAACAATCTCTATTGGATCAACATCTCCTATTACTGTTAGTGTCTTGTCATTCACATTCACAGATATGGAATCGATTCATGAAACAGACGAAACCGCCTTCAAGGCTTTCTTCTTGTCTTTCTTTTCATGGATGCTTACTCATTACCACCACTTTCTGCACCAAAGAAAAAAAAACGATTGTGATTGGCGTGTTCAGCATTTGGAAGTGTGTGGACCGAAATAGCGTGTCTTTATTCGGATGATGAGTGTATTTGTGACTCTAACGGTCATTGTGACTAGGGTGTAAAACACGGATATTTCTGAGTCTAAATAAAATTTTAGCATAATATGGAGTTATCACCTAAAAATTTCCCATCTTTTAAACTTCTTTCTAATGAAGATTGTAACTATGATAAGAAAGAGGAAGATTTACCTTCATATCAGTTGTTCAGTTTGTTTCGTTCTTCTTTGTGTTTTCTGTCGATTAATAAGCGGTTGTCATTTGTGTGTTTATACTTTTCATTGTTGGCGGCTTTTCAATAAAATCTTTTGTCTTTCTGAAAAAAAAAAAAGTCATTTTTTTCTTTTGTAAATAAGTGGAAAAACCAATTACTAGAGAGTCTATGAAGAAATGCAATTTAAGATAATAGATAGGGGAGCTAAGGCCTAAGGGATTATATATAGCTATGAATCTTGACTATTTTTCTTTTTTTTCTTTTTTGTTTTCTTGAAATTTCTTTTTGTTTGTTTTGGTTTTTTTGGTTTTGTTTTTTTTTTTTTTGTTTTGTTTATTGGCATAAAAATCATATCAACTTACATATATGATATGTCTGGAAGTGGGCCAACAATGTTGCGACTTAGACCCCCTTCAAAATGTGTAATTTACTGGCTCGAAAAACATCTTATATTATTGACATAATACATCTTACACTATCGATTTTGATGATATCATCATCTATCAGTTTTATTGTATACATGATATTCGGTACCGCGTTTTAATATGTTTCTGGAGCCAGAATGACAGCGTTCTATAAATGAATGAAATCTAAGATAAAATGTTGTACCCTTTATTTCTAAAAGTATATATATTCTAAAATTTTAATTTTACCCCTTTTATGATATTTGATTGATGAAACAATGATGATTCAGAACCATTATAAAAATAGAGGTTATTCAATTTCTTTGGTTGTTAGGAACCATGAGGTCAATGATGTCATTTGACTTGGTCATGACTTTGAAGAGACAATTTCTACCATTTTTATAGTAAATTTTCCTCTTTCACCAACACGTTGTGTGTGTGTTTTTAGTTTTTTTAAAGAAAGGTACTCCAACACTCACGTAATATCGGTTTTTTTAGTTTTCCTATGGTGTCCTAAAACGAAATCATTTTTACAAAGTATTACAATATCAGATGTTTTGTTTTCGTATTTACATTAAATAATAGTACAATATTCTAAAGCACCTTCAAAAACAATGCACAATTTGTTTTAATGTTTAAAAGCGATTCATTTATGATGTTTTAAAACTGTATATTAAATCTAAAAAATTTATATTATCGGACTAGAGAGTATTTAGTGGTTTAGATTTTGAATATTGTACCTATCAAAATCATTAGCAATGATTTTTTTGTTGTTGAATGTATGATAAAATTTTGTATTATTTTTGGTATAGGTAAAGCAACATTAATCCAAAGCTTCTTTTAAAAGGTTAGATCCCAACTCAAAGGGCCTCACTATCTCGTCCTTAGAGTTGCGTGTTTGCATGTAAATCGATGATTATGTGTCACCGGTCAAGTTTACAAAAGCTGTACGTACACATTTTTTTTTTCTTTTCTGAGAGAAGTCGAAGTATTGAATTTCTATATCTTGGAGCAAAAGCAAGAACTTCCACGTAGCATATGTAAGAGGAAAAATAAATGTTGACAACAGAACATAACACAGTACACATACAATAGTGCAACTAAAGCAACCAAACACACATGAATGCAAGGTCATCAGATCAAATAAATGTTAAAAGTACCTTCAAAAACATAAATTCATGTTTGTCGAAGATTCCTCAAAAGTGGAGAGTTCTACATATACAGATGCTATCTTTCTGCTCAGCCAATAAATTTGCATCAATTCTCCTCTACACCAATGTGAAAATAAAATATCCATTAGTATAAAGGCCCATTGGAATGCAATTGACAAAATTCAGAAAGTATGCTATTTGCTTGGAATATATGATGACCCACCTGTGAAGAATTGAAAATGTTGAGGCTGACCTGGTCAGAAGAAGTCATCATACGAAAGGAGACATGTCATATATTCAGGGGAGCCTTTGGAGTTCTAAAAATTAAATCCCTTCAAATTGATCGATTGTCTGAAACCCAAAACCGAAAATTTGATTTTGCTAGATTAAGAATAAGGACTTGAATTCGGTGTAGGCGTACCTTAAATTCTCTGCAAAATGTAATTTCATCCTTGCCGCTGGAAATTTGGTGGATTCTTGAAAAGGTCGTGTGGGAGGTAATTAGAAGTTTGGCAATACTTTGCACCTTCAAGTTTATTAGCATTGGGATGGGATTAGAAGCACACAAATATGGTTTTCTCATTAACCTTATCTTAGCCTTAACTTATTTAGCCCACTTGATTGCTTTGGGAGCCTCTAAAGGCGAGCGTTTAGTGGCACCATAATGTTTTACCGTGACATCATTCTAAAGAAGTCAAGTGATAGAAAGTCGATTATCATTTCTAGAATCGGCCTCAGCGCAGTCATTGTCGACAAAGTCGATTCTCGGATGTTGAATCGACTTTGAAAAATTCGATTGTCATTGTGTTGTCACTAAAGGCGCCCTTAAAGGCACCATCACGGAAGTTAATGTGGCATCAGCGCGCATTCGATCTTTCAAAAGTCGATTATATGGTATGAAAAGTTTGATTCTCACCATAGACTTATTGAAAGCCCGATTATATAGTTTAGAATCGACTTTTTAAAAGTAAAAATATCTATGATCCACCAATAAGCTTTGGTGCGATGCCATTGACGAGTTTTTATTTACTTTTTGACATCGACTTATGAGAATAAAATGGCTAGGTATGCGAATAGATGACATAAATGAATTAGTACACGAAGAATCTTTAGTTCCATTAAAGCAATCTACAGATTGCAAAAGCTTGATGTCATCGATATTTTGCAGGTATAAACTTGAATTAAACAAAACAAAACAAAGCAAAAGTTTGAGTATGATTGGAACTAATTTTTAGGTTGTCCAAACAGGACAGTTATAAAGAGGAGTTGTCTGCAATGGTTCAAAAGGCCAAAGGCAGAAAGTGAAGCTCTATACTATCATGGCTATGATTTCATGGGAAGTATTTGGCCAAGAAAATAGTGCAAGCCAATTACATATAAGGTATGTTTAGTATGGAATGAAATTTCATTTTAGTGAAATGAAAAAAAACCTATCCTTGAAAATAGAAGGAATGAGATGAAATGAAAATTGACAAAGCGTGTTGTCCTTACCACCCCAACCCTATCATACCCCCTCTGCCCTATGACACTCTATCCCACCGCACTCACACTCCACCTCACTTCAAAGCCACCCTTCCTCACTCCAAACACCAACTCAACCCGACCTTTCACCCATCTTACCCCCACCTCTCTGCAATGCCCTACCAATACTGCCTCCTTGTCTCATCACCCCATCCCACTGTATCATGAGCCTCACACCGCCACTACCCTACCCTACCATGTCATCCCCACCATGCTTTTACCTTACCCCAACCCTTTACGCCACCCCACGATAACCCCATCTAGTACATCTCATTCATACATATGTCCAACGCTGTAATGGAGACGCCTTCATTTCATTACTTTCATTTCATTCTAATCCATTCCATCCAAAGAAACAAGCCATATTAGAACTGATTTTATTAACAATTTTATTGTTCAAAACAAATAACATCTTTCCAAAATCTATTATAAATGAAACTTTATTTTTAACATATAACACAAGAATTTGGATTGTCCTCAACATTGTAGGCATATTGCTGTGCCATATAAGCTGGCTGTTGTGTCATATATGCTGGCTGTGTCATATAATTATTATAATACTTCAGAAATTATGCTGCAGCTTGTTCACTTTCCTTACTATTCTTCTTCTTATCATCTTCTTTTTGGCTTGATCATTTTTTCTTCTCTGGTTCTTTATCAGGTCCAACTGTTACTAATTCAACATTCCATGTTTTTCGTAATTTTCGACAACTTCAACTGGATCGACGTCTCCGATTACTGTAAGTATCTTGTCTTTCATGTTCACAGATATGGAATCCACTCTGATAGACACTGAAACCGCCTTCAATGTTTTCTTCTTGTCTTTCGCTTCAAACATGTTTACTCTCACCACCACTTTCTGCAAAAAAAAAAAAAGAGTAGTAATACATCCTTCTGACTTTCTCTGTAACATCTTTTACAATCAACAGCCAGCATATTTTCTTTGGGACCCATCAAAACAAATAATTGATCAGCTTTAATCGATGGAAACAAGGCTTGTAGTGGTTTGTGCATTTCTGTGAAATGTGTAGTGCACATATCATTTTTCAAAAAAAAAAAAAAGAGAGAGAAATGAAGTGTTAGATTATGTGATTGAAACGACGCGTCTTTAGCTTCATTCTGATGATGAGTGTGATTGTGATTGACATGACACACACTAAATTTACTGGTTTTGGCATCATAGTACAATCTATGCAGTTGATTTTAGATTTGAAAATCGACTTTTCATGGTCGATTGCTAGTAAGTAGTATCATAGTACGATCGACTCTTTTAACTTTTAAGTGGTCGATTGTAGTAATCGATCGAGTTAAAGTCGATTACCGGTATATAATCGATTTGCCGCCCATTAATTGATTGTTTACGATGTGGGAAACAGTAAAACCACCGTGGTGTCAGTAAAAACGTAGATAAGATAAGCATGAAAGAAGAGGAAAATTTACCTTCATTTCTGCTGGGGTGATTGGCCTTTAAGCAGGAGGAATAACTAAAAATGCAATATAAATCAAAGAAAGCAACTAAAATTTACTTTTGTAGTGAAACTAAAGAGATCAATCAGATAAGTTGTGTTTTTCTTGAAATAGTATATATATAGCAGCTTATACTTGGTAGGAGAAAGTCTTGAATATATATAAGACTTGTGTTATAGGAGAAAGTCTTTTGGAGAGATGCAATTATAGGAAATGACAGAGAAGAGGGGAATATATACATAGTTTTTTTTTTTTTTTTGAGAATGTGTCCAGAAACTGAAGTGGTCAGTGGGCCCATGAAGAAAATTGAATCTTTCTGATGACGTTCGATCTATCTTTGGAAAGTCGAAATATAACCTTAACGTTCGACTACATCGATTTTCGGCCCTCACTAAAATCGAAGCGCAGAAGTGTGTGCGCATGATAGATTCGTTGTGGTGTCGATAACGACAATTTACAAATCGAAATGGACACCAAGTATGCAAATGGTATGTATATATTACTACGAGTTTCATACAACGGTTTTGTACGATAAAGTTTCTTTGAATACAGTTGGTTGTGTCGTAACTGTTGTGACAGTAACGTCATTATCAGTTTTAATCTTAGTATTAGAATCAAAATGCTATTCACACTTCTAATCTATGGTTGTTAGGACAGTGGTCAATGACGTGTTCTCTTTTTTTCTTCGTCTTCTATTGACTTGGTCAACTTCTTGAACAATCAATTTCTTATCATTTATTGACACCAACTTGCTGCTAGTCAGGATTATTAGGTAGAAAACTATTTTCAAATGGTGTCCTGACACCCGAAGGTTTTAGGTTCAAAATCCTCGAAATAAAATGACGTCTTTATTTTCCTCATAGTGAATTAAACAATACATCACACTACTTATACATCAAATTGAATTAAGTCGTAGCTCTTACAAATTATAGACTAATAACTCTATTATATTTTGAATTAAGTGATTCGGATAAATGCATGAAGCTACTTTATCTTTCATTACAAATAACTTTGACTTGATTCAGTTTTCTCAAGTTTGAACTCGAATCGTGCTACTGAAATAATTAACCGATCCAGTGTCGTAATACACAACTAATCGAGTAATTCGCGAGTTGATCGAGGTATATTGAATAATTATTTAATAAATTATATCTAAAAATGATTATTAATATATTCTATATGAATCAATAGTTATTAGTCGAATCGAGTATTAAGCGAGTGGGCTCGATCTTACCATATTTTATAATGATTAAATAAATTATAAAAAAACAATTGATCAAGCTTGAGCCGAGTTTTGAGTCTAAGATTTTTAATCGAGTAGAACTCGAGTCTTGGAGAATATTGATTCTGTCTTTTTCGGTCTGTGCTTGTCCGCTTTTCTGATTTAAGTGAAAGATGTAATTTGAGAGTTATGTTTGAGGAATCCAAATTGACAAAGGTTGTTCATACGAATTAGAGTAATGAATTCGCACCCCAACTTCAAGACTTGCACTACAACTATTTTTATTAAAATATATCGAGCTTTGGAAAATATATCTTCCCACTTCCATGTATTGTATACCAAGACGACACTTTCTTTTGGACTATATAGACTACCATAAACAAGGTTCTAGAAACCGATATATTTGTAGACATAGAAGTGAATTATTTCGATTATTATAACTATTAGGTAGTTTAATAATAACATAATCACTTTTCACGGACATAGTTCAGCGGTAAACGAGCATATGTGTTGTAGATAGTCTTGCTTTTGAAATAAGATGTTGGAGTTAAATACTACATGCAGTCTTTATAAACTAAATCATTTGTGAGCCACATTTCTCGATTTATATCTTTCACGAGACTACAGGAGTAGAGGGCGAGGCTTTTGAGTTGAAGCTCAATCTTTTATTTTATAATAAGTATAACAATAACATATTTATTTTTCCACCTATTGTTGAGGCTAGCATATCTGCCCTTCACATTGCACAAAATCCGGTCTTGTGAGCGAGCAGAAACAACGAAGTTGGCTTCTTGCCACTATGTTGGGATGCATGCAAGATGGCATGATTCTTCCACATCACGTATCCCACCACTGGCGGTTGGCGGATATTTTCACCAAGGCATTGGGCAAGCGATAATTTTCTTACTTTACTTGCGAGTTGGGCGTTTGTGGACTGCGTATTCCGGCTGAGGGTGTTATGGAATATATTTTCCGAATAGATGTATTTTAGGCAGTAAATATTGGGTCATATTCTTTATTTATGTTGGTAGCGATTCTAGCGATTTCGGGCATGATTAGTGGCCCCAATTACAGTGTAAATTGTATATTTATAATACCATCTTTAACATTCTTATTTCTCAAAATAAATGTCATTTTATCAAATTTACATAGTACATATTAACAAAATTTATCCAATAAAATAAAATAAAATTATCTTCATTCATTTAAAGTTATAGAAGTTTCTTTGTATTTTCTCTTTGCAGTGTTCTTTTCTCTTTCTTTTTAACAACTCTAATTATCTTTCTCGTAATTTTAGGGTAGTAAATAAATGGACTTTCATAGTATATGCATAAATGGATTCTTGAAATTCTATAATGTCAGTTATTTTGGGCACCGATAATGACACACTATCGATCTATTCGGGCACTAAACTTGGAAGATTCGAGTTTTGTCGTAAAATCAACTCTAGAGAGTTCGCGTTTCATTGTGGTGTCATAAAAGTATATTATTTGTGGTGTCGATAAGAGTGCCCTTATTCTATCGATAGAAGCACTTAGCTAAAATAACGAAAGGAAAATTCTAATTCAAAGGCTCCTTTAAAAAACTCAACTTGCGTCGATCAAAGCATAACGTGTAACATCAAACACATTGCGAGACAAATCGTAGGCCCACGACAAATACTGCTGAAATCATGCCATGTTCGCGACAACCAATACAACGAGATAATCTCAGGCGTCGTGTATCAAACTATCTTGTTTAACATATAACACAAGAATTGGGGTTGTCCTCAACACTACAGGCATACTGCTGTCTCATATAACTAAAAGTATTATTATTGCTGTAACTTCTATAAAATCTGATAAGATCTGCTACAGCTTGTTCACTTTCATTGGTTGTACTCTTTTTTCATCGTCTTTTTCTCTGTCTCTTTATCGGGACCAAACTGTTAATAATTCAACATGCCATGTTTTTCTCAATTTTCCAACAATCTCTATTGGATCAACATCTCTATTACTTGTTAGTGTCTTGTCATTCACGTTCACAGATATGTAATCGATTCACTAAGCAGAGGCGAAACCGCCTTCAAGGCTTTCTTCTTGTCTTTCTTTTAAGTGGATGCTTACTCGTACCACCACTTTTCTGCAGCCAAAGAAAAAAAAAAAACGATTGTGATTGGCGTGTTCACAAATTAGAAGTGTGTGGCCTGAAATGGCGTGTCTTTATTTGGATGATGAGTGTGACTGTGACTCTAACGGTCATTGTGACTAGGAAGTGTAAAACACGGATATTTCTGAGTCTAAATAAAATTTTAGCATAATATGGAGTTATCACTAAAAATTTCCCATCTTTTAAACTTCTTTCTAATGAAGATTGTAACTATGATAAGAAAGAGGAAGATTTACCTTCATATCAGTTGTTCGATTTGTTGGCGGTTTGTCCGGTGTGTGTTTTACTTTTCACTGTTGGCGGCTTTTTAATAAAATCTTTTGTCTTTCACGAAAGAAAAAAGTCAAATTTTTTTTTTCTTTTGTAGTGAAATTGGAAAAACCAATTACTAGAGAGTCTATGAAGAAATGCAATTTAAGATAATAGATAGGGGAGCTAAGGGATTATATATAGCTATGAATCTTGACTAATTTTCTTTTTCTTTTTCTTGAAATCTTGACTAATCAACTTACATATAAACAATGTTGCGACTTAGACCCCTCCAAAATGTGTAATTTACTGACTCGAAAAACATCTTATATTATTGACATAATACATCTTACACTATCGATTTTGATGATATCTTCATCTATCAGTTTTATTGTATTTAATATTAGGTACACGTTTTAATATGTTTACTGGAGGCAGAATGACTTGGCGTTCTATAAATGAATGAAATCTAAGATAAAATGTTGTACCCTTTATTTCTAAAAGTATATATATTCTAAAATTTTAAATTTTACCCCTTTTATGATATTTGATTGATGAAACAATGATGATTCAGAACCATTATAAAAACAGAGGTTATTCAATTTCTTTGGTTGTTAGGAACCATGAGGTCAATGATGTCATTTGACTTGGTCATGACTTTGAAGAGACAATTTCTACCATTTTTATAGTAAGAATTTTCCTCTTTCACCAACACGTTGTGTGTGTGTGTGTGCTTTTTTGAATTTTTTTTTCGAGAAAGGTACTCCAACACTCGCGTAATATCGGTTTTTTTAGTTTTTCCTATGGTGTCCTAAAACAGAAATCATTTTACAAATTATTACAATATAGATGTTTTGTTTCCGTATTTACATTAAATAATAGTACAATATTCTAAAGCACCTTCAAAAACAATGCACAATTTGTTTTAATGTTTAAAACGATTCATTTATGATGTTTTAAAACTGTATATTAAATCTAAAAAATTTATATTATCGGACTAAGAGAGTATTTAGTGGTTTAGATTTTGAATATTGTACCTATCAAAATCATTAGCAATGATTTTTTTTTGTTGTTGAATGTATGATAAAATTTTGTATTACTTTTGGTATAGGTAAAGCAACATTAATCCAAAGCTTCTTTTAAAAGGTTAGATTCCAACTCAAAGGGCCTCACTATCTCGTCCTTAGAGTTGCGTGTTTGCATGTAAATCGATGATTATGTGTCATAGGTCAAGTTTACAAAACATCGCATTACACTTTTTTTCCTTCTAGAAAAAGTCGAAGTATTGAATTTCTATATCTTAGCTCAAAGGCAAGACTTCCACTACAACATCCTTACTATTTTATCATTGAGCCATGTCCCTGAAAGAAATCTAATGCTTGTTCTAGATTTAGCCTTTTCTATTGACAAAGGGTTGCCAAGGTTTGTTAAGTTAGTTAACAGACAGGATTAATAAGAAGGAAAAAAAAAAACTATTTCTAATAGTGATGTTCGAGCTCGGCTCGAGTTCGTTCGAGTAGAGAGAAAAAATATTTATCGACTCGATTAAGTTTTAATTATACTCTTAATAAAACATAATAATACTCGAATGATGGCCCTTCTCTTATGTGAGTTTAGGCCAGACTCCTCCCTCTTATATGGGTTTGGGCCGATGTTTTCCACGTATGTAGAAAATCGGCCTAAACCCACATCAAGAAGAGGCTCATCCACAAAAGCACTGGGTTGTGAGGAGAGGAAAGTCAAATCTCTTAATATAGTGGGTGAAACAAGCACAAGTTCAAATGTGAGACGACTTTAATAACACCCCTATACATACACACACTTATAAATATATATATACACACATATGCAGATCAAGGTTTGGAATCTATAGACTACTTTCACTAAAAGAAATCTCCTTGTAACTTCTTGGTATCTTCTTGATTGAAGTGTCGATCCACAAACACAACAAGAATCTCGAAAGAGATCGACGGGCGTGGGTCGAAACAACGAACACTAAGTTGAACTCCAAAATACATTATGCGAAGAGTTTAAAGTCAGCAGCCACCGAAAATCTTGTCCACATATTTCAAGTCAAACTCGGTTTCTAGAACTCTTTTGTTTGAGGAGATTATTACTATTAATACATCACATATGTCATAAATCCTCACTTGAAGGATATAATATTGTGATAATTTCACAAGGCAAAATAAAAATATGGTTGAGATAAGACACTTGTAGAGTATTCGTTTCAAAGATAAAATAGTTATCGATCTATCTATATAAACTTTAGTTTAGAGTTAGGTCAAAAGTTTGTTTTATTTTATGTTAGTGCATGAGATCACGTGGATCATAAATACATGATTTTCATATGGATCGGGGGGTATATGTTTCATGGTGAAGACAATGTATCATGATCAGTGAGTAATTAACTTTTAACCAACAATGTTTTAATGGAAAAATGTCTTTTCTTAATCTTTACTATGATGCACGGATACTTCATCCATAAGCGTATCGATCGTATCGGATATCGATGCTCGATGGATACTCGGATACTCCCTTGGATACGCCAGATTTCACTATGATTTAGAGTTGTTATGCACACCTAAATCATTTTCTTCTTTAATAATTTCTCAAAGGTACCAAGTTCTCCGGCTACCAAAACCAGTAATTGCAATGTATATGTTTACTCTAAACTCCGGTATGGTATCGTTTCACTACAAATTAATTTTAATTCAAATTGATGTAAAGCCCCAAACCCGGGTAACCTACCCCTCGTAGTTGCACAGGAAGCGCCACGTCCAGCGTTTAAAGGTTCTTTGTCCTCCGGCCCAGTCTACTCCACAAGCTTTTGAAGGGTTCAAAGGTTGCATAAACCCGATAGTTCGAGGCTCGAGGCCTCTGTTGACTCACCATGGGCTCGGTGGCTACCAGTGAGCCTCTTCCAAGGTTTCAGGGTCAGGGCACCCAATATTTGAGAGCCACGGATTAGATACAACATCAACGTTCCCTTGTCCATAGAGATAGACCATATCTCTGTCATGGCATTAGATACAACATCAATGCTCCCTTGCCCATAGATATAGACCATATAACTGTCATGGCATATCTTGCCTCATCATTTGACAAGAATTAGCTTCTTATTTCTCAAAATAAATGTCATTTTAGCAATTTACATACATATTAGCAAAATTCATCCCAAAAAAAAAAAACTCTTCAATCATTTAAAGTTATAGAAGTGTCTTTCTATTTTCTCTTTGCTGTGTTTTTTCTCTTTCCTTTAACAACTTTAATTTCTCTTTACTCTTAATTTGAAAGTAGTAAATAAATGGACTTTGATAGCATATAAATAAATGGATTCTTGAAATTCTATAATGTCAATTATTGGGCACAGTTAATAGCACACACATTTGATATATTCTGACACTATATTTCGGAATACTTTTACTTTTAAGGATTTGAGTTTTGTGTATACATTCATTTCTAGAGATGTCTGTCATTTCACTTTATGGTCTTAGAAGTAGATTGATTGTGGTGTCCACGATAAAGTCTCAGCTAAAATAACGAGGAAGGAAAATTCTAAATTCAAAGACTTCTTATTAAAAACCTCCTGTTGCATCCAATCAAAGCATAATCGTGACTTAGCTAAACCACAGTCTTGGACAAGCGTCAGAGCGCCCCACAAATAGCGAATCATGCTATGTCCGCCAAAGCAACCAATACAACTGTGATAACGTCGTGTATCAAACTATATTGTTTAACATATTACACAAGATTTAGGGTTGTCCTCAACAATATAGGCATATGGCTGTCTCATATAACTATAAGTATTATTATTACTGTAACTTGTATAAAATTGGATAAGATCTGCTACTGACTTGTTCACTTTCATCATCTTTTTCTCTGTCTCTTTATCGGGATAGCAAACATTAATAATTCAACATGCCATAATTTTCTCAATCTTTGAACAATCTCTACCTGGATCCACATCTCCTATAGCCTACATGTTAGTGTCTTGTCATTCATGTTCGCGAGATATGGAATCCCGATTCACAATCTGAGGCAGAAACCGCTTTCAACGCCTTCTTCTTCTTGTCATTTCTTACGTACATGTTTATTCTACCACCACTTGCACGATAAAGAAAAGAAAAAAACAATTGTGATTAACATGTTCTAGCAGGAAGTGTGTGGTAAGCAGCGTGTCTTTATTCCAGGATGATGAGTGTATTTGTGACTCTAACGGTCATTGTGACTAGGGGGTGTAAAAAACACGGATAGTTATGAGTCTAAATAAAATTTTAGCATAATATGAAGTTATGACCTAAAAATTTCTTGTTTTTATTTATTTATAACTTCTTTCTAATGAAGAGTGTAACTATGATAAGAAAGAGATAAGATTTACCTTCATATCAGTTGTTGAGTTTGTTTTGTTCTTGGTTTCCACGGTGTTTTTACGATCCGTGTTTGGCGGTTCGTCCCATTTTGTGTGTTTATACTTTTCACTTTGCATCAGGCCAGAACTTTTCAATAAAATCTTTTGTCTTCTGAAAAAGAAAAAGTCAATTTTTTTCTTTTGTAGTGAAATTGGAAAAAGCAATTACTAGAGTCTATGAAAGATGCAATTTAAGACAATAGATAGGGGAGCTAAAGGGATTATATATAGCTATGAATCTTGACTATTTTTGTTTTGTTTTGTTCATTTTTATTGGCATAAAAATCATATCAAGTGACATATATGATATATGTGTGTTTTAGAGAAGCATTCTGTGCAAGCAGTCACGTTATTTGGTATAATGGAGGCGGGATACTGAGCTGTATAAATTTATTTTTCTTAATAATTAAAAGGTTTCGGCAAAAAAAAATAAAAAAATTTGATATATGTGTGGAAGTGGGCCAATGATGTCATGACTTAGACCCTAAAATGCGTAATTTACTGGCTCAAAACACTATTGAGGAAAACTAAACTCCATGGTAGTTTAGTTTCGAATAACCAACACGTTGCTTAACACGGTGTTAATTTTATTTTTTATTTTTATTTTTTATATTTTGAAAGGTAACACGCTTTTTGTTGACTGATTTGCTATGTAGATACTCAACAGTCGCGTAATATTAGGTTTTTTTATATAGTATTTTTAGTGGTAAATATCTTTAAAAGATAAATCGTTCTTATATAATATTACTGATATTAAAATTAACACCGTGTTAACAACGTGTCAGTACATTAAATTTTCTTCATGGGCCCACTGACCACTTCAGTTTCTGGACACATTCTCAAAAAAAAAAAAACTATGTATATATTCCCCTCTTCTCTGTCATTTCCTATAAATGCATCTCTCCAAAAGACTTTCTCTAAAACACAAGTCTTATATATATTCAAGACTTTCTCCTACCAAGTATAAGCTGCTATATATACTATTTCAAGAAAAACACAACTTATCTGATTAGATCTCTTTGTTTTCACTACAAAGTAAATTTTAGTTGCCTTCTTTGATTTATATTGCATTTTTAGTTATTCCTCCTGTAAAGGCCAATCACCCCAGCAGAAATGAAGGTAAATTTTCCCTCTTTCTCTTTCATGCAATTATCTTATCTTACGTTTTACTGACACCACGGTGGTTTTACTGTTTCACCACATAGAAACAATCAATTAATCAAGCGGCAAATCGATTATATATCCGAGAAACAATTTCACCCGATCGATTACTACAATCGACCACGAAAAGTCAAAAAGTCGATTGTACTATGATACTCTTACTAGCAATCGACCACGAAAATTCGATTTCAGCTCTAAAATCAATTCTTGAGATTGTACTATGATGCCAAAACCAGTAAATTTAGGTGTGTGTCATGTCAATCACAATCACACTCATCTGTCAGAATGAAGCTAAAGACGGCGTCGTTTCAATCACATAATCTAACACTTCATTTCTGTTCTTTTTTTTTTTTTTTTTTTTTTTTTTTTGCAGAAAGTGGTGGTGAGAGTAAGCATGTTTGAAGCGTAAAGACAAGAAGAAAGACAAGAAGAAAGACATGAAGAAAGCATTGAAGGCGGTTTCGGTATTGTCTATCGAGTGGATTCCATATCTGTGTACATGAAACACAAGATACTTACAGATGTCGGAGGCGTCGATCCGGTTGAAGTTGTCGAAAAAATTACGAGAAACATGGAATGTTGAATTAGTACCAGTTGGACCTGATGATAAAGATCTGGCGGAGTGATCTAATTTATAGTCTCACCATTCTGTTGGGTGGGATTGAGGGGACATGTGAACACGAGTAATCGCCTTTTGCACTCCAAGGGTATAATACAGTCTGTAGTGGTTGATTTACTAGGTAATACTAGTAATACAATCTAGTAATACTAGTAATACAATCGCCTTTTGGATAGTAGTGGTTGATTTACTAGTATTACTATTAATACAATCTGTCCTATGAAAATAATGTATGTTATATTCCAAAACAGTAAACTTTAGATAAGATAAACTACTATTGATTCTTACATTTCCAAAACAGTAAACTTTAGTTCATGGTAAATGAACTATTCAAGTCAAAGATTATTTTCTTACAAGTAAATTAATCTTGGTACTTAAGTAAGGCGCTTATAATTTACAATTTCACTTAATTTGGGCTCTCATTAGTTTCTGCATTTCTTCAGTTTTGTGTACATTTTTCTTTTTTTGGCTGATTTTTGTTATTGGTTTTTACAGATGGTTTGAAGAATTATCTCTGCCTAGGTTGCCTGCGATACGGATCTGAGATGGGATACGGATACCGCTGGACACCAGGTTTCACCTTGGATCTGGAATTTTCAAAAATACCAGGATCTGGATCCCGGGGTTAAAATGTAAATATTAAAAATATAAGGACCAAAATGTAAATATTAAAAATATAAGGACTAATAATGTAAATATGAAAATATAAGGACTAACAATATAAATAACAAACTATAAGCACAAAGAAAATGCCTTGTATCATTATAATAGTTCATCTGTTGATGAAGACTCTTCTCTAGTTACTGGTTATGAAAGAATAGAAAGC